>JBBBDQ010001148.1:4250000-4330000 GCA_037127315.1 Ascarosepion bandense | reverse complement strand
TTAATAGATGAGAATTGACATTGCATTTAAATTTCTGGAGGTTGTAGCCGTCAGGAAAGCAAGAATATGGGAGCGAGTTCGACAGGCGGGAAGTGCGAGAGAAGAAGCTGTAGGAGTAGAATTGTCGTCTGCATTTGGCTAACCTGACTGTGAATGGGTGGGACCCAGTTACCAGTCTGGTTGCACGAGTAAACACCTGCTGAGGAGGCACCAGTGACTTAAGTTCGTCCGAGCAGAAGTCGTGAAAGTATTTATAGAACAGACAAAGAGAGGCCACATTTCGACGGTGGGGAAGTGGCTGCAGTACCTATCACATTACAGACTCCTTTGGAGTCTGTCGAGAACACTGAGGAGAACGGCAGGGGCGCCTGACCATAAATGGCAGCAGTACTCCATGCACGGACAGATGGTTGATTTGTATATATGCAGGATGGATTCAGGCGGAAAAAACATCCTGGATCGACATAGTGACCCAACCTTCTTAGCAGTAGATTTAGCTATGGTTTCAATATAGTGGTTCCATTTGAGGCGTGAGGAGAGGGTAAGAACGAGGAGGCGTAGTGTGTTGCTCTCAGGGAGAATCGCTTGGTCCATACTTATGGGAGGCAGGAGAGGTTGCCTGTAATGGTTGACAGACAATAGCTTGGTCTTAGACGCATTGAAGTTGACAAGCCACTTCTTGCCTCAATTCACCACAGAGTGTAGATCCCGTTCAAGGTCAGTAGCGAGATTATGTCTGTCCGCCACGACAGGTTTCTTACTGGTGCGGGAGTATATTGTGGTGTCATCTGCGTAGATGCCTACTTGGGAACTGATCTCATCTGGGAGGTCGTTGATGAAAATAAAGAAGAGCGTCGGGCCCAGGATAGAGCTCTGTGGGACACCAGCATTCGTGCTGTAGGATGAAGGGGCATGCCCATTCAAAACGACCTTCATTTTGCGGTTATTTAAAAAAGATTTGATTAGGTCAAGCAGGCGACCGGTAATACTGTAACCCCGTAGCTTGCATAGGAGGCCAGAGTGCCAAACCCTGTCAAAAGCCTTGGAGATGTCCAGAGCAACCGCGCGAGCCTCGTCTGACTCATCAAGGGCCTGAGTATGTACTCCGTTACGGTTGTTAGCAAGTCGGCCGTGGACCTGGCAAAGCGGAAGCCATATTGCCTGTTAGAGAAGAGTTTGCGGGCAGTAAGATGTTGAACTATTTCAGCATTGATTATGGCCTCGAATACTTTCCCGAATATCGGTAGAAGACTGATAGGACGATAGTTGGATGGGTCCGAGGGTTCACCACAATTCTTAAATACAGGAACGACTGAAGAGAACTTCCAGCATGCAGGAAAGCAGGAAGCAGGAAGCAGAAAGGCAGTAGTTAAACAGTTTAGAGAGGACAGGGGAAAGTTCAGGAGCACACCTCTTAAGGACTATCACCGGGATTCCATCGTCTCCACTCGCCTTATGGGGGTCGAGTTTTGAAATTACTCGGGATACTACTGTCGGGGTAATATATACGTCGTGCAGTTTGGCCTCAGTTCTAATAGGGAAGTCGGGTGGGTGTACCCCAGATGAGTCAAATGTGGAGTTGGATGAGAATCTTTGGGCAAAGCACTCAACTTTGTCCGCAGATGACGTGAGAACCTCAAATTTATGGATTAAAGGAGGTATTGAGGATTTGCTATTGTTCAGCACTCGTTTGCAAATCCTCCAATAGTCCTTGGAGCTGAACTTGTGGTCAGCTATGTGCTGTCGCATTCTCTCAGCAAACAACCGTCTGGCGTCATTTAGGGTTCTCTTGCAGTCATTGCGAGCAGACGTGAACAGGCGCCTATTGTGATCAGATGACTGACTCCGGAATAGACGGAAGTAATGGTTCCTGTGGGTAATGGCGGCTGAGCAGGCAAGAGAGAACCACGGAGATGAATGAGGTTTTAGGCAATACTTCCTGGTGGGTATGAAGGCATCAATGCCAGCTTTCACCCATGACGAGACCTCAGAGGCACAGTCATCAGCTGATAGATCGAACACTTTTCCCCAAGGGACGTCGCAGAGGAAATCGCGAAAGGCATCCCAGTCAGCTTTTTGGTATAGGTAGGAGGTTCTATAGGTAGGGGGCTCCTGGGGGGAGTTAGAGTGGAAAGAAATACTGAAAGAGACTACAGCGTGGTCGGAGTTGCCGAGAGGGAAAAGCTGCGTGACTTTACAGGCGTCAGGCGCAGAGGTGAAACATATATCTAGTAGTGAGGAATGACCCGAGGGAGTGCTTGGGAAGCGAGTGGGGAAGTCCACCACTTGCGTAAGGGATTGGGAAATAGCGAAGTTCATGGCGTGAATGCCCGCTGGATCAGTAACAGCGTTTTCAAGCCACTCAGAGTGATGGGCGTTGAGGTCTCCGAATACAAATATGTGGGCGAATGGGTGATAAGAAATAGCCTTATCTATGTCGTCAGCAATGCTATCTAGTAGGGAGCAGTCAGGAGAGGAGGGAGAACGGTAAAGAAAGAATAGGTAACTAACCGAACTGAGGAGAGACAGGCGGAGACATATGTATTGGTGGTCAGTAGATTCGAGTGAAGTCACCCTAGCTATGGGGAGGTGTTCGCTGACGTAGACACCCAGCCCATGAATGTGGACAGTGGAATTCTTCCTTAAGAGGGGAAGATAACCAGGGATGGAGAGGTCAGAGGAGGGAATAGCTGAGTTGAGGTTAGTTTCGCAGAGCGCAAGGATGTCAGGGGACTTTTCATGCAGGAAAGGAAAGTTAGTACGAATGCCCCGGATATTAGTGAAAGAAAGCTTAATGGGTTTAGGTGGTTTGATTTTAACTGGTTTAGGGTCGTTTCTGATTTGTTTCGTCATATGTTTTTGTTTATAGAAAGGGGCCTAGAGTAGAGGATACAGGCGGTCATTATCCACGATCTGTGCTGGGAGGGAAACTGGCTAGGGCTGCAACAAGGTGTGGCCTCAGGTTTGCCCACCGAAAGCGCTTGCAGGGACACCTATCCATGCGCGACATGGCACTACAAGAACCCCGAGATTATACAACTGTTGATCAGAGCAGCCGCTCTTGACGCTAAGCAAGAGTTAGGGCTCCTAACTACCAGTCGGAAGCAGCAACCAGGAAACTGCAACCCGGTACCCTCACAGTGGTGAGCCGTTGCCACCAACCGGCCATATTGCAGGAAAATCACGGAAGCACCAATACCAAGGTCTGAAGAGAGAGAAGAGAAAGCCGGAAACCACATCCTAAACAGGAAACAAAGGGCAAGCCTCTACTCCAGTTCAATAGACGTGGGAGGAGTATGGACCGGGCGATAGTGTGATCTATGTGATCTATCTACTCCTATTAAAAAAATTCCAAGGGTGGTGAGTTAACTAAGTTTTAACTTAGTTAACTCACCACCCCTGGAACTCTTTTATATATATATATATATATATATATATATATATATATATTATAAATTATATTTTAGAACATGTACATAATTTTTTTAGATATCCACTACAAATGGTACATTTGTTTCGTCATTGAAACTTCGTTCTGTATTCACTCGGATATCTATCTATCTATCTATCTATATATATATATATATATATATATATATATATATATATATATGTGTGTGTGTGTGTGTGTGTGTGAAAATACTTTGACAAACTTTGTACGGGTTTCTAATACCAAAAGAAGGTAAAATGATCATATAAACGTATGTCCGAAAGCCTATCTTTGTACCTCACTCTAACAACTCGTCACAAATGTTCAAAAGTTCTTCCACTGGCTTATGTACTCACTTGCACTTGTCAGATCATTGACTGGCCGCTCCTTTCAATTACTTGCACACGGGGTTCAATGGTTTCGAAGGCTTCCATAACAAATGGAGGAAGCATCTCAGCATTATTTATGTTTGCTGCATAAACCAATTGTTTTAGGTGGCTCCACAGATAAAAATACAAAGGATTAAAATCGATGGAACGTGCAAGCCATGGAAGCCATCCTCCCCTACTTCATCTTTCATGTTATATAGATGTCAACCAGTGAATCGCGAACAATATAACTAAAATGTGCTACGGCCTTATCATGCATGAACCACATGTGTTTATATTAGCAGGAGTACACCCGCTAGCAGGTCTAGAAGTGTGTTCAAAATAAAGACCCTGTAGACAGCTCCTATACGACATAGAGAACATAGACCTACCATACAGTCACCTATAATTCCAGCCCACACATTAATCGTAAACAGACGCTGATGTATTGTACCATGGGGATTCCGATTCGCCCGCAAATGCTGTTTGTGAAAAGTTGTTATTCCATCTCTTCCCAATGTTGCTTCATCCGTAAACAAGACGGAAGAGACAATTAACGGATCGGCAGTTTGGGCAATGAACAATAGACAAAAGTTATCCCGTGGAGAGTGATAGGAGGATGAAAGACCCTGAACGTTGCAAATTAGACTGATACAGAAGCTGCTCTGGAATTATCCTCCATGCAATACTATGATATCTACGACATTACTTGGTCAATTGGACGTGTGCTGACATCTGGATCGTTTCCGACAGATTTTAGAATATATTCTTTGTTGTCAGGCGTATTGGCGGATTTCGATCAATAGTTTGTGGTGCCACAGATCCTGCCTTAGCAACGCAATGATAAACAGCAGCAAACGTTGGTGGACTTGGTTGCCTTCGGTCTGAAAACGCATTCTGATATAGCTGTGCAGCCTCGCGTCCAATACCACTCGCGCGGCCGTATGTAAAAGTCATATCTGCCTGCTTACGACATGAATATCCTGTATTTGTTAAACGGAACACTGCTCAGTTAACGCATTATTAAGCACGTTAAACGTTGAACGCAGAATATCCACAAATGTACACGAATGACAAATATAACCTAGTTTACATAGCAACACAGCGCCATCTACCACAAATTTCCTTTAAACTTAATAACTCAAAAACGAAGGATTTGCTGAGATATGTTTATGCGGACTTTTGTCCTTATTTTGATGTGACTAAACCTTCTCTAAAGATTGTAGAAGTAGTTTTGATACACCATGTATACACACACACACATATATACATACACATATGCACACACACACACATATATATACATACACATATGCACACACACACACACATATATACATACACATATGCACACACACCTACACATATGCACACACACCTACACATAACATACACACACATATGTACACATATATACACCATGTATACACCATGTATACAGACACACACATATACATACACATATGCACACACACATATGCACACACATGCACACACACATATGCACACATATATATATATATATATATATAATTAAATTTGTTTTTTAATTAAAAATAAATTGCGACACGGAAATTTCTTTTTCGAGATTTCTACCTCGTCATCAAGCAATGTTAGATCTTAGTTGTGAAAATAATTTTCATAGAAATGAAAATCATTTTCCCAACAATGATCTAACATTGCCTGATGACGAGGTAAAAATCTCGAAACATAAAAATTTCCGTGTTGTAATGTATTTTTTAATTAAAAAAAACATAATTATATGATTATATTATGCTCTACAATATTTATTGTATTGAGCACTTTTTTTTATAAAAGTAAATGCCGGAAAACTTGGAATTGTAAAACTGTTGGTTCTCTTCACCTGGATTTATATATATATATATATATATATATATATATATATATATAAGTATGTGTGTGTGTGTGTGTGTGTGTTTTACAACAAAATGCTAATTCGCACTTAAAGAGAAGGGCATGGTGAAAAATGACAAATTATAAAAACAAGATAGTTTGAATAATATCACTAAAAAAAAAAAAATACAGAAAAAGGCGATATCAAAAAAAAAAAAAAAAAAAAGAAGTTAAAAAAATTCCGTTTAAAAAGAAAAATCCGAGGCAAGCCTTTCGTCCGACAAAACTAGTCATGGGTATATGTCGGAAGAAAAAGATTAAAATTAAGGAAAATTTAGAGATTGTTCAAAGAGAAAGGGAAACCCACTCCCAAATCCCCATCATCACAAACCTTCACCGAGAGATCCAAATAATTCCAATTGAAGTTTGAGATCACTTTGCACAGAGAACGTAGGTTTGACAATATCGTTAAAAGCCCCAGAACAGTAAGGTGGAATGACGAACGACCTCTGTGCAAGAAAGAAAATTGCTCTGCAGAATAAGAGTCACCGCAACCTTTATTGATAATATGTATTCACCAATAGCAGATTCGGGCATCTGCGAACCCTGCAGAAGTAGGGTGGTGCTCACGATGAGAACGGGGTACATGTTGCGACATGAGAACCTCCAATCTTTGGATCGTCCGGCCTATGTAGTCGGCACCACACCGACAATAATAATACCTGGAGTCAAAGCCTCGAAATTACCAGAAATAATCGAAGATAACTAGGGCCATTCCAAGGTGCCTTCAAATAGACGCTGTATTTTAGTGGCCCAAACTTCTTCTCATTTTCCTGAAAAGATTTAATTTTAGAATTGATTATTCTGGTGACAACCGGTGGAGGATAACCGTTCTTTGCCAAAGTGGAACCAAGAGGAGAGTCCATAGAAATCCCGTCAATTTGGCGGTAAATTATATTGTTGAAACTAAATGAAACAGACTTAGTAGTCAATTCCATTAGCTCAACAAAGACCTTTTTGAGAAAAGAAGGAGCCTTAACAGGACCCCAATATAAATAATCAGCACATATATTGATAACCGCCTTTAAAGGGATATTGGTAAACAAACTACTGATATCTAAAGAAGCAAGATAACAAGAGTTTGAATCACAGGGAAAGTCTCGGATAGCTATTGCAAAATAAAAGGAGTATGGAAAACAAAAAGTAGAACAATGCTGGGGGACTGGATCTAGAAAGTCAACAAATCATTTCGCCAGTTTATGCTGAGCCGATCAAATCATAGACAAGATCGGCCTAAGCAGAGTGTCAATCTTATGCATTTTGGGCAATCCATACATTCATTCTCGGTCGTTGGGAACCAAACGAGCGAATAGTACCATAGACATCCTCCGAATATATATATATATATATATATATATATATATATAGCCTTTGAGATTTGAAAAACAAATCACTCGACCGGTGTTCAAGAGTGAGGGAAAACTTACTCGCTCCAAAATCAATTTACTCGACCGACTCCATTTTCTTAATGGTCGCCTTACATAAACATAGCGTGAATCGCTGACGGAAAACAAAAATAAGATTTTAATTAAAATTTCGAACGTGTTAGAAAAGATTTAAAATTTTTTAGAAATAATAACAACAAAATTTGATATTTTCTCTTAATAATAGCATAAATATTTTGATGACAAAACTTTGTTTTAACATCATGATATGCTGTTATTTTTTTGCAATTGAGTGGAGATACCTCAATGTATAGTTTTTTTCTTCTGTTGGACTACAACCTCCATCTCAGATGAAAAAAAATAACAAATCTGATTTTCTCAACGATTTTCTATAAAAAACTACTTACTTGTAAAACTTGTTTTCGGTGCGTGGTTGAAAGAAGTATGCGTATTTTTTTCTTTCTTTCAAATGTTCGTTTTTACTTTTCGTAAGCGGGAAGGAAATATAGATGTTGAGTCAAGGATAATATTTTTCCAAATGAGTTTCTAAAAATTGTGAGCGTCTTTAATCTGGGCGACAGAAACATTTTGGCACCACTCTGGAAGCGTTAATTAAACGAATGTTTATACTAACCGGTACGATAAAGAAAGACAGGAGCTTGTCAATCTAAGTTCCATTTGTCAAATCTTGCTTTGATGATTGCGGGGTGTCACTGTCACACATTTCGACGTAAATCAGGCGCCATGCATAAAACAAAAGAGTTCAATAATGTCATTGTAGGTTATTCTAAGTAACTCGTGAATTTTCAATGGCTTACTTTAGGGTTGTAAAATGAATCAGATTTTCTTTTTCTGTATTTGAAGGGACACGTTTCATTGAGAGATTGTTAATCGACCGCGGGTGAGTACAGCAATAAGCTTTAATCACCAAATTAAGTTTTTAATCGACTGAGTCGATCGGACGAGTGAAATCTCAAAGGCTGTGTGTATATACACACATTTTTTTTTCAGAGGGCCTTCAAGACGGTCTGAACAACTTCAAACGGACCCAACGCCATTATTTGGAGCTGGGCTATTTCTTTTTTCCCTCTTTCCTTCTTTCTCCTCTTTCCCCTCATATTTATTGTCATTTATTTGTTTGTTTTTAATTTTATATTTATTATTATTATTTTTATTGTTATCCCTCTCTTCATTTTAAGAAAAAATTCATTCCGGCAGAAATTTTGTACCAGATGGAGGATATATTGTAAGGTCTGATGATGTGAGCTAAATAAACTCATTGAAATGAGCTATAGTTTATAACTGAAATGACGTGTTGAGTTTTCCTTTATAAACTATATATATATATATATATATATATATATAACACATTCATACATGTATACAATTCAACGATATTCCCTAATATCGTTCTATAGTGTAGTGAACAAGACAAAATCTAGATTTGAAATTCAAATGCTAAGCACTGACTCATTGATTTTGTTAGAAATAAAAAAAAAGACTTGAATTACAAACTTGATAGCTATAAAGCTGTAGCATTTCATTATCATAATAATAGTAATATATATATATATATATATATATTGAAAAAGAAAATGCCAATAATCGAATGGAGTATAATCTAAAAAAATAAAAAAGTATGAAACAGTAAATAAATTTTGCCATTAGGTTGTCATCTACTGCTAAGAAGATTGGGTCACTATGTCGATCCAGGATGTTTTTTCCACCTGAATCCATCCTGCATATATACAAGTCAACCATCCGTCCGTGCATGGAGTACTGCTGCCATTTATGGTCAGGTGCCCCTGCCGTTCTCCTCAGTGTTCTTGACAAGCTCCAAAGGAGAGTCTGTAATGTGATAGGTACTGATCTGGCGACTCGTCTGCAGCCACTTTCCCATCGTCGAAATGTGGCCTCCCTCTGTCTCTTCTATAAATACTTTCATGGCTTCTGCTCGGATGAGCTTAAGTCACTGATGCCTCCTCAACAGGTGTTTACCCGTTCAACCAGACTGGCAACTGGGTCCCACCCATTCACAGTCAGGTTAGCCAAACGCAGACGACAATTCTACTCCTGCAGCTTCCTCTCTCGCACTTCCCGCCTGTGGAACTCACTCCCGTATTCTTGCTTTCCTGACGGCTACGACCTCCAGAAATTTAAAAGCAAAGTTAATACTCACCTACTAACCACTGGCCTCTAGCTCTCTCTCCCCTCCCCTGTATAAGCTTCCCTTTCTCTCCGCCCATGTACCTGTCATTGCACCTGCTTTCTCAGTTTTCTATTGTTCCTTTCTAACTAGCTTGTACTCCTCACTCTTTTCTAATTAATCTTTCTACACTTATGTAACCCCCTGCACATCAGTGGCGTTTCTGCCTTGCTCGGGGTGAAATGATTAAAAAAAAAAAAAAAAAAAAAAAAATTACTTTCTGCGGTAGACCGGTTGCTAACCGAAGCCTATAGAACCCAATCTGTCTTGCTATTGAACCCATAACTCACTCTCACCCTCTCGGCCGACCTCAAGTGCAACGACTACAGTGAATCAATAGTTAAATCTACTGCTAGGAAGTTTGAGTCACTGTGTAGGGCCTGGAAGTTTTCTCGCCTGAATGCATCTTACACATATACAAATCAACAATTCGCCCATGCATTGAATACCGTTGTCATATGTGGTTGGGCGCCCCTGTTATTCATTTGGGGCATTCCACAGAATCCAAGAGAGAATCTGCAATGCAATCAATCCTGACCTGGCAGCTCAACTCCAGTCACTTTTCTACTGACGGGATGTGGCTTCCCTCTGTCTCTTCTAAAATATTTTCATGGCGTCTGCTTCGACAAGCTTAGCTCCCTGGTGCCTCCTATACAAGAATTTACTCGAGCAAATAGACTGGCAACAAGATCCAACCAATTTTACAGTTAAAACAACAAAATGCAGCCACCACTTCTACTCTACTAGCTTCTTTTCTCGCACTTCTCGCCCGTGGATCTTCCTTCTGTATACTTGCTTCCCTGATAGCTACAATGTTCAAACCAAAGCTATAGAACCCAATCTGTCCTGCTATTTAACCCATAACTGGAGGGAGGAGAAATGGATTAATGCGTTCCCCAAGGGCATTTCCCCAACTGGAAGTAGAACTCGGCTCTCCGATTTCTAACATAATCACCACCTCTGTTGATTGCTGTGTCCAGTCCACGAATGGGTATGTATACCAGCCCCGAAAAAATCAGTTGCTTTTGATTAGGCCTCAATATGATTATAGTTACGTACTAACCTAATTTTCTTTTTACGAAACTTTCTTATTTCAGTAATTATAGTAAAGTTATTATTATTGTCGTTTTATTAATTTGAAGAATGCCTGATTCCGTAGGATGATCTGACTTAATGATAAATAGAACACTCCGATTGATAAGAAGCTGGATTCCAATTGGCATGACAAAAGAAAATACTTTCCTTCCATAGTAATTTATTTTCATTGGTAACTAATTTCTCGTAAGAGAGACCTGTGACGTAGCCACGAAAAAAAAAAAAATTGAGAATAGACTTTCTGTTAACAACACCTACAACTAACATGATTAAAGACTGATCTGTAAAAAGATAAAAAAAATATCAACATGAGAGATCACTTAATTGAAAATAACTACTGATCTTTATGACATTAAAAGCAACATATCGCTTTGTTAATTAACAAGAAACAGGTGTCACCACTCAAGCTGTTAATAGTACGCAGTGTTCATCAGAAGAATATGCAAATATTAATCATTTACATGGCGGCTTAATGTCGGTTGTTAGTCAGTGATTTGACTATACGTTCTGATTTGGGAGAGTGTGTATAAAGGGGGATAACTGTTGATTGATCGGTTTGGCTTGTATGGCTTGGTTCGGTTATTTAAAAGAGGAGCATTTTTCTGGAGATTCTAAGAATTATTCCTTTTTTGTTTCTAGTGAATTTTGCATTAATAGTTTTTGGAGAATACTAATGAGAATGAATTTAAAACGACTTCAACACAAATGTAATGTGGTGTATTTTTCTGAATTAGAAAAAGCAAACAGAAAAAAAACATGGTTTTATCATCATAAGAATGTTTGGTAAATTTTTGTTTTGTTTCCCGAAGGCTTAAAACATCCGTAATTCCTTGCAAATGTACATGCTGAACTCAAATCGATAATTGTTTATTGAAAAAAAACCTACCTTTTTTTTTTTGACTGGGATGAATATTTCCCACAGTAGGTTGCCATTACTTTCTGCGTTAGACTGGTTGCCAACCAAAGCTATAGAACCAAATCTTTTCTGCTATTTAACCCATAGTTGGAGATAAGAGACGGATTAATACCTTTCTCAAGGGTATTTGTGCGTAAGTGAATGCAACGAATTCAACTGGAATACGCTTAAATTCATGCAATCGAGTCACCCAGGAGGAAAGTTAAATCAAAACAATTGCTATAAAAATATTTCGATGGGAAAGTGACTGAAATTAAGATGCCAGTGCAGGATAATTTACATTACAGAATCTTCTTTGAATATATAGAAGAAGTATCAGACGTGCCATAGGAAAAAAGTGTTTAACCTCCCTGTTGAAGACTGCGCCTTCGAGTTCTCTTCTTGGGTCAAAGCTGGCATCACTGTTTTCATCCCAACCAGGAAGTTCCGTCCTAAACCTTGCTCGTCCCCCTGGTTCTCTCCTGCTTGCTCGACCGCCATTGCCCATAGGAATCACTTCTTTCGGCTATATCAGAACTACGAGTCTAACCATAATAGGCACCTATTTACCTCTGCTCGTAATGAGTATAATAGGAATTTTAAATGACGATAAATTGCTGTCTGCTAAGAGAATGAAGCAGCGCATAGCAACCCGCAAGTTCGGCTCCAAAGATTACCGGCAACTCTGCAAATGTGTGTCCAACAAAAAATCTTCCATCTCATCTTTAATCAATAAAGTTGAGGTCTACACAGCGGACAAGGCTGAGTGCTTTGATCGCAGATTCTTCTCCAACTCTACATCTTACTCGTCTGGAGTATCCACACCCGACTTCCCTCCTAGAATTAAGGCTTAGCTGAGAGATCTTTATAAAATTCCCGCTGGTCTCTAACATAATTTTAAAGCTTAACCCCCGTAAGTACCATAGTCCCTCCTTCTCCCCATCACCATAGATACAGCTAGTCTCCCCGAAAGCAATACACTGCGCTTCCTCGGCCTCTCCCTCTCGGCCGACTTCAAGAGCAACGACTACAATGAATCAATAGTTAAATCTACTGCTAGGAAGGTTGGGTCGCAGTGTAGGGCCTGGGAGTTTGCTCGCCTGAATGCATCTTACACATATACAAATCAACAATTCGCCCATGTATTGAATACCGTTGTCATATGGTTGGGCGCCCCTGTTATTCATCTCGGGGCTTTCCACAGAATCCAAGAGAGAATCTACAATGCAATCGATGCTGACCTGGCAGCTCAACTCCAGTCACTTTTCTACTGACGGGATGTGGCTTCCCTCTGTCTCTTCTAAAATATTTTCATGGCGTCTGCTTCGACAAGCTTAGCTCCCTGGTGCTTCCTATACAAGAATTTACTCGAGCAACTAGACTGGCAACAAGATCCAACCAATTTTACAGTTAAAACAACAAAATGCAGCCACCACTTCTACTCTACTAGCTTCTTTTCTCGCACTTCTCGCCCGTGGATCTTCCTTCTGTATACTTGCTTCCCTGATAGCTACAATGTTTAAACCAAAGCTATAGAACCCAATCTGTCCTGCTATTTAACCCATAACTGGAGGGAGGAGAAATGGATTAATGCGTTCCCCAAGGGCATTTCCCCAACTGGAAGTAGAACTCGGCTCTCCGATTTCTAACATAATCACCACCTCTGTTGATTGCTGTGTCCAGTCCACGAATGGGTATGTATACCAGCCCCGAAAAAATCAGTTGCTTTTGATTAGGCCTCAATATGATTATAGTTACGTACTAACCTAATTTTCTTTTTACGAAACTTTCTTATTTCAGTAATTATAGTAAAGTTATTATTATTGTCGTTTTATTAATTTGAAGAGTGCCTGATTCCGTAGGATGATCTGACTTAATGATAAATAGAACACTTCGATTCATAAGAAGCTGGATTCCAATTGGCATGACAAAAGAAAATACTTTCCTTCCATAGTAATTTATTTTCATTGGTAACTAATTTCTCGTAAGAGAGACCTGTGACGTAGCCACGAAAAAAAAGTTGAGAATAGACTTTCTGTTAACAACACCTACAACTAACATGATTAAAGACTGATCTGTAAAAAGATAAAAAAATATCAACATGAGAGATCACTTAATTGAAAATAACTACTGATCTTTATGACATTAAAAGCAACATATCGCTTTGTTAATTAACAAGAAACAGGTGTCACCACTCAAGCTGTTAATAGTACGCAGTGTTCATCAGAAGAATATGCAAATATTAATCATTTACATGGCGGCTTAATGTCGGTTGTTAGTTAGTGATTTGACTATACGTTCTGATTTGTGAGAGTGCGTATAAAGGGGGATAACTGTTGATTGATCGGTTTGGCTTGTATGGCTTGGTTCGGTTATTTAAAAGAGGAGCATTTTTCTGGAGATTCTAAGAATTATTCCTTTTTTGTTTCTAGTGAATTTTGCATTAATAGTTTTTGGAGAATACTAATAATAATGAGAATGAATTTAAAACGACTTCAACACAAATGTAATGTGGTGTATTTTTCTGAATTAGAAAAAGCAAACAGAAAAAAAACATGGCTTTATCATCATAAGAATGTTTGGTAAATTTTTGTTTTGTTTCCCGAAGGCTTAAAACATCCGTAATTCCTTGCAAATGTACATGCTGAACTCAAATCCATAATTGTTTATTGAAAAAAAAACCTACCTTTTTTTTTTTTGACTGGGATGAATATTTCCCACAGTAGGTTGCCATTACTTTCTGCGTTAGACTGGTTGCCAACCAAAGCTATAGAACCAAATCTTTTCTGCTATTTAACCCATAGTTGGAGATAAGAGACGGATTAATACCTTTCTCAAGGGTATTTGTGCGTAAGTGAATGCAACGAATTCAACTGGAATACGCTTAAATTCATGCAATCGAGTCACCCAGGAGGAAAGTTAAATCAAAACAATTGCTATAAAAATATTTCGATGGGAAAGTGACTGAAATTAAGATGCCAGTGCAGGATAATTTACATTACAGAATCTTCTTTGAATATATAGAAGAAGTATCAGACGTGCCATAGGAAAAAAGTGTTTAACCTCCCTGTTGAAGACTGCGCCTTCGAGTTCTCTTCTTGGGTCAAAGCTGGCATCACTGTTTTCATCCCAACCAGGAAGTTCCGTCCTAAACCTTGCTCGTCCCCCTGGTTCTCTCCTGCTTGCTCGACCGCCATTGCCCATAGGAATCACTTCTTTCGGCTATATCAGAACTACGAGTCTAACCATAATAGGCACCTATTTACCTCTGCTCGTAATGAGTATAATAGGAATTTTAAATGACGATAAATTGCTGTCTGCTAAGAGAATGAAGCAGCGCATAGCAACCCGCAAGTTCGGCTCCAAAGATTACCGGCAACTCTGCAAATGTGTGTCCAACAAAAAATCTTCCATCTCATCTTTAATCAATAAAGTTGAGGTCTACACAGCGGACAAGGCTGAGTGCTTTGATCGCAGATTCTTCTCCAACTCTACATCTTACTCGTCTGGAGTATCCACACCCGACTTCCCTCCTAGAATTAAGGCTTAGCTGAGAGATCTTTATAAAATTCCCGCTGGTCTCTAACATAATTTTAAAGCTTAACCCCCGTAAGTACCATAGTCCCTCCTTCTCCCCATCACCATAGATACAGCTAGTCTCCCCGAAAGCAATACACTGCGCTTCCTCGGCCTCTCCCTCTCGGCCGACTTCAAGAGCAACGACTACAATGAATCAATAGTTAAATCTACTGCTAGGAAGGTTGGGTCGCAGTGTAGGGCCTTGGAGTTTTCTCGCCTGAATGCATCTTACACATATACAAATCAACAATTCACCCATGCATTGAATACCGTTGTCATATATGGTTGGGCGGCCCTGTTATTCATCTCGGGGCTTTCCACAGAATCCAAGAGAGAATCTACAATGCAATCGATGCTGACCTGGCAGCTCAACTCCAGTCACTTTTCTACTGACGGGATGTGGCTTCCCTCTGTCTCTTCTAAAATATTTTCATGGCGTCTGCTTCGACAAGCTTAGCTCCCTGGTGCTTCCTATACAAGAATTTACTCGTGCAACTAGACTGGCAACAAGATCCAACCAATTTTACAGTTAAAACAACAAAATGCAGCCACCACTTCTACTCTACTAGCTTCTTTTCTCGCACTTCTCGCCTGTGGAACTTCTGTATACTTGCTTCCCTGATAGCTACACTGTTCAAGAGTTTAAAAGCAACATTAATTAATCTGTTATTCCCTTGATTCCCATCCTTATCCTTTCCCCAATACCCCGTGTATTTAGTTGTTCTTCGTTTTCACTCTCTCACGCAACATTCTTTACACCAATATTCCCATCCTTCTCTTACCCATTCTCTAACACCGCTTGTAAACGGTCCCTCTTTCTCTTCACCCTTCTCCTATGTAACCTTTCACTCTTCTCTTATGTAGCGCTCTGCGAACCAGTGACAATACTGCCTTGTTTGGGTTGAAACGATAAGAAAAAAAAAGGAATGCACGGACGAATGGTAGATTTACAAATGTGCAAGACGGATTTGGACGAGAAAATATTCTTGGCGCAAAACAGTAATATTCCACGACCACTCCGGGTACCACAAAACGCTAGGTACGCAGATGTTTATAATAAATATTTACTGGTATCAAATCTAGGGAAATCCGTGTGTTCAAAAGCACTATTCGGGCTATGTTTGATCTAGAGGTTCTACCTGGCCAAATGGTCCAAGACATGTCAGTTCTAATGACGATTTTCGTTAGGGAACACAGATTCGAATCTTACTGGAGAACGCATACTTTTCTCACAAAATTTCTTCAATATTCAGGTAGATGTAAACAAACATACTGTTTAACAATAAAAACAGAGTGGTTTAAACTAATGCATATATATTCCACAGTTTAATATTGACTTTTTATAAAAGCGCTCAATACAGAAGCAGAGCATTAATAGGTATATAGTTATAATTATTATTATAAGTCATATTATTTTATAATAATAATAACTATCACAGACGATATATATATATACTAGAAGTATATCCCGGCGTTGCTCGGGTGTAATGAAAGCTGTAAAACTAAACCATGGTTCTGGAGCTCTGACTCAGCCTAAAGAATATTTGTGTGAAGTTTTGTGAGAATCGCATAAAAATTGTGGATTTGTATAAAGGACATACAGACAAATAAACAGACACACACACAAACATCTTGCCTTTTACATATATATTATTGATTTTCTGCACTATTGTAAGAACTGCAACCTTGAAACTTCTGAATATCGTTTCTTATGTCTTTGTCTATAAGTGTATCAAATTTGATTAAAATCAGACCACTCCTTCTTATAACCCGATTATTTCGATTATCGACATTTATCAGGGGTACCTCGACACAAAACCTAGCTAAGAACACTCACAGACGCTTATAGTACAATTGTATAAATTTTCAAGAAAATCGGTTCAGCCGTTTCGGAGTCTATAGGTAAGGGACACACACAGACTCAGTTCCAGTGATATATATATATATATATATCACTGGTGAAAAAATAGAAACCGAACAAAAAAAAGCAATAAAAACAAAATTAAAACGAATAGCAGATACATTATTATACAAATTTATCAAAAGAACAAACCGTATTACTACATCTAATTTTTAATTTGCCAAACGAAAGTGAGGCTAAAAGTATATCATAATTTGTGGCTTTCCACCCCAGCCTGCTATATCTTTGTAAGCCAAATTTTCTTTCTTGATGTAGAGGCGAAAATCTTATATTTCTACGTCGTTTATTTAGTTGATGTAAAGGTGTGAATAAAAGAAAACGCTTGTCTAAAGGTGAAGTGATGGAAGAAACTTAGAGAATGTTCGGAAAAAAACAAAAACAATAAAAAAACAAAAAACGCTAAGCCAAAAGTAAAGAGAAAAGAACATTCCTGAAAAGCCAGACGAAGTAAAACAGTTGCAAAAGGTTGTATGCTGTTGAATTCACAACAAGAAAACCTATCAAAGGAAAATAAAAATATAACAATAACAATGATAAAAAAAATTGTAGGATGATCAAATGAGGAATTCTTCGTAAACAAAAATCAACCACCTTCCTGCCGATCGATATGGCTTTATAATTATAGTTTATCTTCGTAAATGTTTGAGGTTTGTTATTTATCAGGGTAATATAGTAATAATATATAAATAAGTGTAATATTATTATAACTGTAATATATTATTTCTAAATTATTTAGAAATAATATATGTGTGATGTAGTAATAATATATAAATAAGTGTTTTATAGTAATAATTTAGTCATAATATATAAGTGTAATTTAGTAATAATTTAGTAATAATATGTATTAAGATTAAATTATTACTATATTACACTTATATATTGTTATTAAATTATTAATCTATTACGTATATAAATAAGTGTAATATAGTAATTATATATACATACATATATATATATATATATATATATATATATATATATAAGTATATTATTTATCCCAAAATTTACTAAGACAATCATATACACAGAATATTCCCAGCAAAATAGCAAGACATTGAATACATTCTCGGCTTTGTGAATAAGAGAAAGCATAGACTATCAATTCCTAGACATGATCATTTTCAAAGCAAAGAGGGATCTATCTGATAATAATTTATCAGATTTCAATGGTTATCGTTGTTTTTCCAGTTCATGAAACACAAAGATAGAATTATGAGAACTCTAAGTGGACCGATGCTTTCACAAGAGAACATGTAAAGGAAGATTTTGCATGAATAAAATAAGTGATTTAAAGAGAAACTATATTACGGTAATGGGGAATGTGACTGAAGTAGAGACGCCATATCAGGACCAATAATATTACAGACCCTTCTCTGGATTTTGGTCTCGTCATATCAGAGGCGCCAAACCAATGTGGCAGCAATATTCAATGCACAGAGGAATCGTAGATTTATAAACGTGCAAGATGGATTCTGACGTAAAGAAATGGCACGGCGTGACACCGTAAACCAACTTTCCTAGCAGCAGGCCTAGCATCTGATTCAATATAATAATTCCACTTCATACAAGAAGGAAACTAAAGAACGCACAAAGAATTGCTCTCCTAGACATTAGCATTAACCATGCTCAAAAACATTTCTCTATGATGACTAAAGATAGCGGTTTCGTTGTGGAGGCGTTAAAAATTATAAGCCGTTACTTGGCCTAGTTAACAACTGAATCGGTGTCATTTTCGAGATCAGTTGCCAATTTTAGTCTCTCGGACCTATCATATTTACTACTGAAAAGATTAGGTAATTGTCTCATCAACATAAATCCCTATTTGAGAACTGATAACACCGTGGAGGTCGTTGATAAAAATATGAAACTACTTAGCTCCAAGGACAGATCCCTGGGAAAAAACCGCATTAATGTCAAAGGATGTAAAATAGTGGTCATTCAATACGCTAGCAGTGTTTGAAACAGCTGTCGATCGCAACTATTTCTTTCAGATTTTTCGTCATTTAACAGCATTTATGCAAACAATTTTCCCAAATAGGAAATTATATTTTATTTTACTGGCGGTCATAAAAAGACATTAAAAAAAAAGATGATCGATTTGTATGTTCTTTAAGAGTAAGATGGTAAATTAACAACTGCTCTTTCCCTGACCAAGATAAAAAACAAACGGGGAGGACAGACATCCAGTTGAAGATTCTTATTTACTCGGTGCACACTGATAATTTTATCTTTTTCTGAGTATGGGACAATAATAGCCATATGTTAGTGATAGCAGTATAACGCACAGGTAATCAATAATCTATAACTGAAAAGCTGGCAGTTAAAATAGAAAATAGAAATTACGAGAACGCCCCAGAAATAATACCTCCTGACTATTTTCATAGAAACTTAAACAAATACAGATGAGCAGGATTAAACTGTTGGATAGAGTAAGTCTTCAACTACCCCTCCCCAACATAGTAACTATCATAAACTATGAATCTTTTGGTGATGCTCATCATTTTGGGGGTTACCACCTATCCGTAACTTGTCACAACTATCACTATCGCTGCTGTTGAAAGGCATTACCTAAAACCTGTGTTCACATTCACTATGTGGTTACTGTAAAGTTTCCACAAGCGTTGATGAATATGAATATGGGTGCAATTTTTTCCCATCGGTGGAATTCAATTACACACCTCTGCTTCATTTGCAGACTGCAGTCTCGTAGAAAAAAACAAAACAAAAAAACAAAAAACAAAAAAACAAAAAACACAACGAAAGGAAGAAAAGGATTATTGGTATTAATGTTTTATTTCTATTGTCATATGACCAACACCAGCCTTTGATATTGTAATTCAAGAAGAGGGAAACAGTGTTTTCAAATTCCCACCTATTCATTTTCACAAAATGTACGAAACCTTTGCTTCAGTTAAATATGCATTCAATAAATGGGCAGACTAGGCCTCCGAGCCTTGGGTGGAACTCGTGTTTCAACTTTTTCTTCTGTAAGTAATTTTCCTGTCCTGTCTATCATTAACAATACCGCCAAAAGAAACACCTTTGATAATCTGTTGGCTGGCATGATCCTAAGGTCTTACATTATGAAGTCAACTTTATTTAAATCTATTTTGTTATTTCTGTGGGTACAAGTCTGTTTGTATATATATATATGAAAATTCTAACATATTCCGACATTTTTAACACTACGGCTATCAACACACACTTCTTAGGAAAACACTTGTTGAAAATACGCATATACTCAGACAAGAAAATAATAAACGAAAACTTAAAATTCTAGAAGCTATCTACATCAAACAGTTTAAACCTAGCCTAAATAAAATAAATTTCGACACCTCTACTAACATACTTCAATGCCTATAATCGATGGGAGAGGTCATAGTGATTATACTTACCCCCTACACCATAGTAGCAGCAGTTCCCAGACCAATCCCTCATGCCACTATACACTCAATTGAACAAAAAACCCACTACCACCATTCCTTCTCGGTCTACAACCATGTGCGACACAAAAAATGGACCTGTCTAATTTTCTCTGTATAACTTCACTCTGTTAATAATAATTTAAATGTTCTATGTTCACTGAACATTAAATGTCCATCCTTTGATAATGGCTTATGTCAGCCGAAAGCTCAGACCTGATAAAAAATCAACAATTATTACGATTTTTTGTCTTTCCATGACAACACTATCAAGCTAATCAGATCATACGAACGGATATTACACAAAATAAATAAACAGAACTTGTCTATATTATTCAATGAAACCTGTATTAATATATATATATATATATATATATATATATATATATATATATATAGGTAGAATCGCCGACTGACGCCAATTCAGTCTGGTTTCAATCCTGGGTTAAAAGCAATCGGAGTCTAACCGTACTGAGCTGTGATACAGCGAAACATATCTGTCTGCGGATGATATATATATATATATATATATATCTGTGTGCGTATGGATATCAATGAATATACATATCAATATACGCGCAAATACACACACATATATAAATATCTTTTTTTGTGTTAATAAATCAGTGCACGATGTAATATAACAGGGCTAATAAGTATATATTAATAAAATATGCATCTGATGATTGCATAGGACATGAACCTCCGAGTCGTGCTATAGACGTTATATATATATATATATATATATATATATGGAGGACAGTAAACAACCGCCCTCGAAGATATTAAGCGACAAAAGTGCTCAATAGTATCCAAAGAAAGTAGAGTAGAGTAGAGTAGAAATGAACTTACAAATTTTTGGGATTCGTATCAAGCTACCCGGGTTTTAACCGTTATATATCTTCAAGAACATGCACAGAAATTCAATGGATGTTACTCCAAAATATACTAATACCGGAAGAGGAAAAGAAAACATTTCAGAAAAAAAAAATGAAGAGAAAACAGAATCTACTTACTACCAAAGAGAGGTAGTAGGAGGTTGACGGAAAATAGAATTTAATCCGGGGTCGTAAGTGCGCAGTCTTTCATTCTTAAAATGCCTACATCTTGACATTACTTCGCTTTTAACGTACAGCAATACTCTTTCATTTTTGAAAGTGATAATGGCCAATTTTTCATCATAGCACAGTGTGCAGCAGATATCTCCACGGTTCTTTATCGTCCTTACAATTTTCCATCTGACGCAGGGATTTCTTCCATATTTTTCTTTAAGCTGCCATACACAATCCACCAACCTTGTATAACTTTTGTGATTTTCTAGCCTGAACGAAGAGGTATGATTGTAATAGCGCCTTTTGAACGGCTCGTCAGTGCAACCGATGTACACCTTCTTGAAATTATTTATTTCATCACTGACCTTAGCCATGTATACCATTCTTTCAATTCAGCAATTTCCATTTAGTAAATAGTTTGCCCTTTTTCTACAATTACATGTTCTTTTCATTTCCTTTCTTTCTGTTGTATCCAATAAGATTCTTTGCAGTCAGGTTAGCCAAATGCAGACGGCAATTCTACTCCTGCAGCTTCTTCTCTCGCACTTCCCGCCTGTGGAACTCGCTCCCGTATTCTTGCTTTCCTGACGGCTACAACCTCCAGAAATTTAAATGCAAAGTCAATACTCATCTACTAACCACTGGACTCTAGCTCTCTCCCCACCCCTGTATAACCTTCCCTTTCTCTCCACCTATGTATCTGTCATCGCACCTGCTTTCTATTGTTCCTTTCTAACTAGGTTTTACTCCTCACTCTTTTCTAATTAATCTTTTTACATTTATGTAGCCCCCTGCACATCAGTGGCGTTTCCGCCTTGCTCGGGGTGAAATGATTAAAAAAAAAAAAATTGATGGAGCAGCTGTAACTTAGCTTGACAGTATTTTATTAAATACTTTAGCTAACTCCGAATTAACCGGAAAATGCTTTTCGATTGATTTAAAGAATATTCTTTCGATTTTAGTTTGTAGTTGGTGATTGTATGGTGGATTGGACCATATTATATTTTTACCTCGGAGTCTACTTCTCTTTCATGTTCGAAGATTGGATACTAAGCTTTCTGTATGCCCTTCCTCTTGTATTTGTCTATATTTCTCAGATGAGGTAGTATTTACACTATTTACATTATTCGGAATATTGTCCTCACCCTTGTTGCCATTTGTACGACGTTTCAGCCGTTGTACGTTCCTAGCACCTGAATAAGGCCGGAGCGCACAACGGCTGAAACGCTGTACGCTCCGGCCTTCTTCAGGTGCTAGGAATTTTGTACCGAACACTTTTATTACAATCATTGGAGTATATCATTCTCATTCCTTGCGTAGAACCACTTTTTTGGTAGTCAAGGGTTCGGTTCGATAGTCCGAACAATGTAAATAGTGTAAATACTACCTAATCTCAAAAATATAGACATACAAACAAAGCTTCTCTGTAATTTATGCTTTAACTTTGCTATTCCGTCTACTAAATTCAATTCATTTAGCTATTATCAAGGATTATTAGATTTTAAATTTTAACAGAATATATGGATTTTTAAGTATGCATACGAATCTTATTTTTAAATACGGCCAGTACATTGCGTCAGTGTTTATAGATGATATTATTAGCTTTTTCTTAATAAAATTTCAATTATTTTTTTGTTTAATCTGTGGACGAGGCTATTATATTTGTATTGTGAACGAGTATGTTACGGATAAAATTTGATAGCTCTCTTAAATGAGGCCTATTTATGTTCACTAAAATGTAATGTGTGTCTTCTGGCTAAGCATGTGGTAGTATATCCAATATAGTTATTTCAGTATGACCAGGAACACAGTTCCTGGAGAAATATGTGAATCCATAAATAATATTAATTCTCGGGAATTTTGAATTTGCAGGTGATTTATTGTTGTTGACGATATTTTGTAGTTTTTATTTTTTATAGTAGAAAAGTAATGTACTTTTCTGAGGTTCTTTTGTCGACTGGAGTTTTACATTTCTACATGTTTCTCAGGGAATATTCATTCTGCCTATAGTTATCAGAATGTTACTGAATATTTTTCTATAAAAATCAAATGCATATTTTAAGAGGGATTGTTGTCCAAATACAATATATATATATATATATATATATATATATATAAACAAACATGTTTCGTTAAAAACGACAGAATTTTATTAAATTCTAATTTAATTTTTTCGTACACGTTTTCTCTTTGCTGGAGATAGGGAATGTAAATTAAGCTAAACAACCAAATAATCATTCCCAGTTCTGTATATAATTTATATATGCATTTTTAATAATATATATGGTCAATAAGAATTTATTTTAAGCTTACAAATAAATTTTAGTTTTTAATATAGTACAGAAAATTTATTTGTTTGAACATTATTATTTTTAATGGATACTTGTATTTGGGTGGATAGTCTGTTTTTTTCCCCTATAATTAAACAGTATATTCTAAATATCCACCGGCCTAAATGTTCGAGAAATCTTGTTTGTTTAATAGATTTCCGTATAATTTCGTGATTATATATATATATATATATATATATATATAAGAAGTAGTAGGAAGAGGTGACGAATTAAACTCGATGAAACGCCGCCCATTCAAAATTCTGTGGTGGAGCTCATCTAAATTCCTTTACCCGTAGGACAGTGCCTCCCAGAGCCACGACTTCTCCAACACAAGCCGCTAAATCCATAGCATGTTAAGCTGGTTGAAGCACAGAGATATGACAGAAGTAGTAGTAGGATTTGAATAATTATTAATTATTTTAATACCATAAATATGTGAGCAAATGTATAAACTACTATGGGATAGAGGTAATAAAACAGTATTACTTCTGTCCCGTAATCATTGTTACATTTAATGTCATAAATATGTGAGCAAATGTATAAACTACTATGGGATAGAGGTAATTAAAAATATTACTTCTGTCCTGTCATTTTGTCATATCTAGTGTATGAAATATCAATTAAGATGGATCTACTATTACGTGATAGACATCATTTATCATTATAACTTCTGTTCCGTAAATGTCGCTATACTTAGCCAATGAAATATCTGCAAATCTAACAACAGTTATGATATTTAAGCAATTATACTGTTCTGTAATTTTTGTGACATTTTGTCTATTAATATGTATGCATATCTATTAATAATTATAGGCTACAGGTAATTAAACAGTATCATTTATGTCCCGTAATTGTTGTTACATTTAGTCAATGAAAAATTATATAATTTCCCAACCATCACTGATTTTAAGTAATAAAACTAATTTTTTCCCGTATGCAAATATATAAACTATTAGGGGATAGCGATAATAAACTAGTATTACTTCTGTCCCGTAATTGGTAACGAATTCAGCAATTATACTAAGATTAAAAGGGGCATAAGACAAGGATGCGTCTTTTCACCGGATCTATTCAACTTGACTGTATGCAAATAATTGTTACAAATTTTAGAATATGCTGGATTGTTCATTCTTGTTGAAGTGTACAGGCAGTGTTAAGAAATTGTTAAGAGAAATTGTTCATGCATGAAATTTCTTATAAAGTGTTCTTAGTACTAAGTGTACTGAAATTGAACTTGAAAGAGAAGAGTGAGTTGGGCGTTATGAATCTTCGTGTTTCTACCATGTTTTTGACCTGATGAACGTCTTGCCGCAACTGAGTAATTTTCCGCGGCAAAATGTTTATATAGTGGTTTAAACAACCTAGCAAATTGGCGGTAAAAAGATTCGTTACTTACCTTTGCTTTGATTGGCTATATCGGACCAATCAACGAACAGCTTACATTTATTAAACATACATAATGAATAGATAACGAAATGGTGCATGTGCAATTATATGTGTGCGTAAGTTTGTGTTTGTGTAATTCCACAGACGTTATTAAACAACATTCGTCTCTTAACTGTTCTTCAATTTAGTGTATAGAAAATGAATGCAAATCTTACAATTAGTATTGGACGGAGAAAATTTAAAAATTTACTTATGTCATTGTTGTTACGTTTAGTCTATAAAATATGTATGCAAATCTAACTACTATTATAGGACAGATGTAATTAACCAGTATTACTTATGACCTGTAATTATTGTAACATTTAGTAGATGCAACGTATATGTATATCTAGCAAAAATTAAGGAAAGTTCATTTGTAAGGTTTAACATTATTTTACATTCTGAGCCGTAATTATTGTTACATTTAGTGGATACAACACATATTTATATCTAGGAACAATTAAGGATAGTCGTAAGTTTTACATTATTACATCTGAGCCGTAATTATTGTTACATTTAGTGGATACAACACATATTTATATCTAGGAACAATTAAGGATAGTCGTAAGTTTTACATTATTACATCTGAGCCGTAATTATTGTTACATTTAGTGGATACAACACATATTTATATCTAGGAACAATTAAGGATAGTCGTAAGTTTTACATTATTACATCTGAGCCGTAATTATTGTTACATTTAGTGGATACAACACATATTTATATCTAGGAACAATTAAGGATAGTCGTAAGTTTTACATTATTACATCTGAGCCGTAATTATTGTTACATTTAGTGGATACAACACATATTTATATCTAGGAACAATTAAGGATAGTCGTAAGTTTTACATTATTACATCTGAGCCGTAATTATTGTTACATTTAGTGGATACAACACATATTTATATCTAGGAAACAATTAAGGATAGTCGTAAGTTTTACATTATTACATCTGAGCCGTAATTATTGTTACATTTAGTGGATACAACACATATTTATATCTAGGAACAATTAAGGATAGTGTAAGTTTTACGTAAGTTTTACATTATTACAATCTGGAGGCCGTAATTTTATTGTTACATTTAGTGGAATTACAACAACATATTTATATCTAGGAACAATTAAGGATAGTCGTAAGTTTTACATTATTACATCTGAGCCGTAATTATTGTTACATTTAGTGGATACAACACATATTTATATCTAGGAACAATTAAGGATAGTCGTAAGTTTAACATTATTACATCTGAGCCGTAATTATTGTTACATTTAGTGGATACAACAAATATTTATATCTAGGAACAATTAAGGATAGTCGTAAGTTTTACATTATTACATCTGAGCCGTAATTATTGCTACATTTAATGTATGAAGCATATTTATATCTAGCAACTATTAAGGGAGAGATGAATTTTAACATTTTTAATTCTGTCGCTTAATTTCTATTATATTTAATGTAGGAATTATGTATGCAAATCTAAAAATATTATGGTATAAAATTAGCCTCTTTTTCTAATCTTTCACGAACAATAATACTCAGGTCTGTTGTACATATTTTTTAACATTGATATATCCCGGAAAGGAATATCAGTGTAAAGATTAGTGGAAGAATGGTACTCGACACAGGAATACGATATAACGGATTTATTGTACTACTGTACAATTAACAATAAGATACAGATAAGCAATCAACGAGTAAGAGCGGAATACACTATCAAATAGAGAATGTCTTCACCCACAATAAAATGACCATGTGTCACATCCAGCCTTGCGTGGGAAGGCTAGTAAATACAGTCACCTAAGACGTTTTCGCACTCGTACCGCTTGTCACCTTCCTTTATAGTCTAGATCATTCCATTCTCGGGGATGGCAGGAGGTTCCACTATAGCAAATATACAGACGTTATTGCTATTGATCATTTGAAAACGTTAATATCACATAGTCAAAAAGCTCTACTGGCAGTCGATTCAACTGTCCAAATAAGTTATTCTGAAAATTCGAGGAACTGGGCGGGGGGGGGGGGGGCGATTAGTTTTTTATTTTAAGATTTTTTCTGAGTTATGGCTTTGCATGTTTTATTTCTTGTTTGAACTGGTTTTCAAGTTATTTTGTTCTCTTTTTTCGTTTTTGTCTCCTCTTAGAAGTACTTTCACCATGTATTATTCCTACTAATTTTCTTTTTTTTTTATTGCAATTTATATTCATTTATTTTATAATTGACTTTCTCCGTGGTATCTGAGTGCTTAAATGTTTTTAAAATCTTTCTCGTTTGAAATCGTTTATTTTTCTTTTTTAATCTGCTGTCGTACTAGTTGGCCATTCATGTTTGCTTATTGAGATTGACTCGAGTCTCCATACCTCACCGCATAAAATATTTGGCATCGAATGTTGAAAAAACTTTGTTCGTAGCCGATTCAACTGCCCAATTAAGTTAACTCTAATGAAACCGACTGTG
Source organism: Ascarosepion bandense (assembly GCA_037127315.1). Taxonomy (NCBI): domain Eukaryota; kingdom Metazoa; phylum Mollusca; class Cephalopoda; order Sepiida; family Sepiidae; genus Ascarosepion; species Ascarosepion bandense. Next base: position 4,302,518 of record JBBBDQ010001148.1, on the reverse strand, counting down.
GGATGATTTATTCAGAGGTATAACTCTCAGTTATAATTATTTGTTGAATCTGTAATTGATATATTGACTTTTACTCAGTTAAAACTTAGTATTTTTTAATAGGAGTAGATAGGCTCTCATATTGCACAGTTCATACTCCTCCCACTTCTTTTAAACAAGAATAGAGGTTTATCTCTTGTTCCCTTTTCAAGAAGGGGTTGCCGGTTTCTTTCTGTTAAGATTTTTTTGTGGATGTCGGCAACATCTCTTCATACTGAGGGTACGAGGTTGGCAGTTCTCTGGTTGTTACTCTCGACTGGTAATTAGGAGCCTGAACTCTTGTATAAGCGTCTAGAGAGGCTGCTCTGATCAACAGTCGAATAATATCGGGATTCTTGTAGTGCTATATCTCAATTTCTGGCTGTTTTCCTTTCTTTAGGAAAGACTCTAATGTCTACATGCATGGACTGGGGTTTATGTCCGCAAACATCTCTAGCTGGCTAGGGAACTTACTCTAGAATCTCTAGAGTCTAGAGATTGGTCTAGAGTCTAGACCATTGTTATATGTGCCTCCGTCTCTACTAAACTCATTTACCAATTCTTTCTCTACCACTCTCATTCTTCTCATCAATAGTATTTCCGGCAATATAGACAAAGCCATTTCCTTACATCCGTTTGCAAATATATTTGTGTTTGGCAATTTAATGCCCATCATTAAACACTGTCACTGATCTTGCTGACATACAAACCCTGAATTTCTCAACCAGTCAGTCTATCACGCAAGTGGTAGACTTCCCCACGCATTTCCTCAGTAACCCTGAAGGGCATGCTTCTCTTCTATATCTCTTCTTTACCTCAATCTCTCACCTATCTCATGCGGTTCAGATTTTCTCTCTTGGCAACTGACGGTGGTCTCTTTAAACATCTCTTTCCGTTTCCCCATCGGCCAAGAACTTCCTACCAACAAGATATTTTTCAGTTATCAACGGGCAGATTTGGACTCGTTCTCTGATTCCCTTCGTAACGTCCCTTGAAACGAAGTTTTTAGTCTCCCTGTTCAAGTCTGCGCTTCTGGGTTTTTCTCATTTGTGAAAGCTGGCATCGATATTTCCATTTCCAGCAAGGGATTTCAAAGTTAAATCTCGTTCATCCCCTTGGCTCTAACCTGCATGCAACTATTGCTCACAGAAATCACTTCTTCCGGCTTTACCGGAGGGATACGTCTGATTACAACATACGCCTCTTTGTCTCTGCTCATAATGAAGGCAAGCGTATCCTAAATTAAGCGTTTAGTTATAAAGATATTGTTTGCTGATAGAATGCAACAACACATAGCATCTCACAAGTCCGGTTCTAGTGATTACTGGCGGTTCTGCAAGAGTGTGTTGAAAAACAGCAAACACTCAATTCTTCTTCCATAAAATCAGTTAGAAATTCTCACATCTACAGCAGACATGGTCGAATGCTTTGCACTCAAATTTTCTTCCAACTGAACACTCGACTCGCCTGGAGTATTTACACTCGAGTTCCGATCTAGAACAGAAACTCTACTGAGTGATATCTATATAACCTCATCTCTATTCTCGGGCATCATATCAAACTTAGATTCACATAAGGCAAATAGAGGTAATGAAATCCCAACAGTCGTATTAAAGAAATGTGCCCTTGAGCTGGACCCAGTTCACTCCAAACTTTACTACCGTTGCTCCCCTGATTCCTGCTTTCCACCTTGTTGGAAGTCTCACCTGTAGTTCCTGCTTTTAAGAATTTTGGTGAACCCTCCGACCCCTCTAAAATCACCCTATTAGCCTTTTGTTAGGGCGCCGCTCCTATTTGACTACAAATGGACTGTTCTCATTGCTATATATAGCAATGGTGGATTCTCTACAGGGGGGTCGTAGAGAGTCACTTGAGAGTCTCTAATGAGTTACTGAAGAGTCAGTGCGAGTCAATGAAGAGTTAGTCACACTTCCGGTGGCGTACCGGAAGTAATCACGTATACACACGTCTTACGACGGATTGGACTCTTGTATCTTTCTATTGTAAATATTACTAATCACTTCTGTACATACTAACCATCTTTCCGCGGAATACAACTTATATTCTGATTCTGTTGTTGAGTTATTCATTTATACTTGGCGACATAACACCTCTTACCACTTTTCACCAAAGTATTCAAAGGCTCTAATCAATGTTGAAGTGGTTAAGTACCTCACCTGTCATGACCTACTCTATGACAAACAATATGGCTTCTGCTTCGTCAGGTCCACTGCTGATGTGCTAACTAACTGGACAGAAGATTTTCCCGCAGTAGGTTGTCATTGCTTTCTGTGGTAGACTGATTTCTTGCTCTGAGCCGATATCCACTGCACCAGGCACGAATGAAAGTTAGAACGTCCTAAGCCCTTTTTGCGTTAATTCATTAGACATTTTCAAGGGGTTTGTTGTTAATGTTTTCCTGGGTTTGTGTTGCAAAAAAATCGTAAAAGTGTCTTTTGAAATTATTTGTTACCTCATCATCCAACAGTTTATCGCACATGATCTAGTCTATCTTGGATATTCTTTTGACAGCTAGAATAGACAATTTCTGTCAAGTGGTTTTTAAGTTTCATTTGAAACCTGTTTTTTTTTCCGCGGCTGTAAAACTCAACAGGCTTACCATATTCAGTTTTCACTTTCGAAACTAAACATTTTCAGTTTTAAAGTCTTGCTTTGCAGAATAGTAAAATTATTGTTATGGTGAACACACCTATTCCTCAGATAATGGACTCTCCCTCCTATATTAATAAGAGTTAACAGGAAGTTAACGGGAGAAGTTCTTAAAAAGTTCATAGGAGTTCTTTAGACTTCTATTTGAGAATACTAAGGAGTCAGCTTTCAGTGGAAGATTACTAAGTTCCTAACATTTTAGGTACGTTAAGTCGATTAGCAACCAACATAGTACGATTATAACCTTCAGTGCGAAAACTACTCCACAACAATTATCTATATGCCAGTTTCTACGTTCAAAATTATACTTATCTTTGCTAATTCATGTCTATGTAATTCCTTCGCGATCTCTGCCCAGGAGTGCTTCATGCAGTCACATTGTCCTACTAATTATCGAGAGGTTTGTGAACAGGTGAAATTTAAAACAACAATAACAGGTAAACATTTTGATCTACCTCGTTATTTTTCTTTCATCTATCAAAAATATTTTTACAATTCTCAAGTGATCTGTAACACAACAAAACGAAACCCATTTCTTGTACACGCTCTCTCTCTCCCTCTCCCTCTTTCCCTCTTTCCCTCTCTCCCTCCCCCTCTCTCTCTCGCTCTCATGTGTGCGTATTTATGAAAAAATAGCACCTGCTTTGACAAACACTCCAAGAAAAACATTTGTGCCAGAATATACATACATTTTTAAAAATTATAAAATGTGTTTTTAATCATTTAAGGCGATAAAGCCGCTAACGCACAAGATGTCAATATCAGAAAATAAAAATGTTTGAGAAAAAAAAAATCAAAGAAAGAAGAAAATAAAGGAAAAGAATTCAAGCAAACAGACGACTACGATTGACATTGCATTTAAATTTTTGAAAATCAAAGTCGACTGCCAAGCAAGAAGCCGGAAAAGAGTTTCCCCATGTGAGAAGTACGGGAGAAAAGACAGTTAGGATAGAGTTTATGGTTTCACGAAACCTAGCTGCCAATCTAGTACTGCGCTTATAAAGTCAAGGTACCAAAGAGGAAGACTTATCAAAACAATTTCCATGAAAGTATATATAGAAAAGTAACATTACAGCAACAGTGGGAAAGTGACTGAAACCGAAATGCCAGGTCAGTACCGATAATATTGATGATTCATTTTTGTAATTTATCAAGGATCTCTAGATACATAGCAGAAGATCCAGTTCAGAGGGGACAGAAATATCCACTGTATATACGAATCGAAGACTTATAAAATGTGTAAGAAAAACTGTCTAGTACGACATAGTAAAATATATTTTTCTCAGCCGACTTAGCAGCTCATACACTATATCGATACATTCTTATTATATGAGAACGACTTGCATGAATTGCAATGTATTCATCATTTAACATGTAAATACATGATTGTCCATTTAGTGAAGATTATCTAACGATGTTTAATCAAGATTTGTATTAACGAATTAAAAAGTCATTATGTCTTGGCAAAAATACAAACTAGTGAATTAATTAAAACATAAAATTGTAATAAAAATTAATTTCCTATTTGTTCCAGATATAATTACAGCCATTTAATTAAAATTCGTTTAGCCAAAATGATGAAGTCGGTTGTTCTTCTATTCTCGCCTTATGTTAGGCATTTAAAACTTTTGTCTGATATAAGGCCAAAAGTGTGAAGCATTCGAGTAATATTAGTCAAAAGAAATCAATTTTCTAGCAAACAATCTATAGCAAATTTTCCTGTGAATTTGTCGGAAATTAAGCTACGTATTTGTGGTGCAGTGGATATCGACTTGGAACGAGAAATCGGGGAGACGAGTTCGAATTTCAGTTGAATTCATTGCATTCACTGACGCGCAAATACCCTTAGGAAAGGTATTAATCCGTCTCTTCCTTCCAGTTATGGGTTAAATAACAGGACAGATTGGGTTCTATAGCCTTGGCTGGCAACCAGTCTACCTCAGAAAGCAATGGAAACCTACTACGGGATAATCTTATACCCAGTCAGTCATTTCTCTTTCGATACATGATCGCCCAAGCGTGTATCACGTATGGTACTTAACTGACTGACTGAATATAATAGTTGGAATCATGATTAAGGCTTATATTGGTCATAAAGTGGGGGATCGGTTTTATATTGTTATGAAGTACTAATCTGATCTCCCACTAATTACTACGTAATAATATAATACCGCTCTTCTCCCTCTAGTTATGAGTCAAAAGAATAGGACAGATTGGGTTCTATAGCCTTGGATGGCAACCAGTCTACCGCAGGAAGCAATGGAAACCTACTGCGGGATAATCTTATACCCAGTCAGTCATTTCTCTTTCGATAAATGATCGCCCAAGCGTGTATCACGTATGGTACTTAACTGACTGAATTATCTACAGGTGCCTGATAGAAAGCAGTGATCAACAAATTCGTTTCATAAATTGTTGTCTTCTTGAGTGTAAAACTAATGTTAGACTAGGATTTCATTGACGAGATGAGGCATTGTCATTCATTAATTTTTCTTTTTACTTACATTTATTTTCTTCTACCATGATAAGGTGAAGTATTATAAACAATTTTTATCCGTTTTTCACTAGTATTTAATTTCATCTACAATTTTATTAGATAACGCATTGTCAACCTTTATGAGGGACTAGCAGTATAGCCCGGCTTTGCTCGGGTGTAATGAAAGCTTTAAAACTAATCTATGGTCCTGGAAACTCAGACTCTTTGGACGTTGGCACGAAAGACTAAAAAGCAATAATTGTTTCCAGTTAAAGCAAAACCGTAGACTGAAAGAAAAATGAATGGATGTAAGTCAAATTTTGATTTCCTGGTATCGATATCAAACAAGTTTTTTTCGTCGTAAATTGAATTTTGAAGGCTAAATGTTATCATGGCTGAGACTAAGAACTATAATTATACCTACTTAGAGCCAAACCCGAAGCAAAAACTAAAATAAAAGTGCTGAAAAACTGATTTTGATCAGACCTGGTAGGATGTCGGGGTATCGATTTCCAATATCAGAGTTAAATAAGTCATCCAAGGATAGAACTGCAACCTTGAAACTTCTCAATATCGTTTCTTATGTCTTTGTCAATGAGTGTATCAAATTTAATTAAAATCGGACCACTCCTTCTATAACCCGATTTTTTCGATTATCGATTTTTGATATTTATCGGGGGTACCTCGACATAAAACCTAGCTAAGAACACTTGCAGACGCTTATAGTACAACTGTGTAAAATTTCAAGAAAATCGGTTCAGCCGTTTCGGAGTCTATAGGTAACGGACACACACACACACACACACACACACACACACACACAGACAAAGTTCCATTTATAAATAAGTTTAGATTTTTGTCAGCTGTGAAAGTTTAACTACAAATTGTTCAGTGTTTTGAAGCATTTTGTTGCTAAATTAATTTCATAGTTTTACAAATATTGCTTTTGCTATTTATTTTTTATCTTCGACTTTATTAGATGAAGCATGGTCAACAATTATGAATTATTTTTCTCAGCTGTGAAATTTTAAATACAAATTGTTCAGTGATTGAAAAATTTTGTTGCTAACTTAGTTTCATCTTTTTTCAAGTATGTTTTATTGCTATTTACTTTCATCTTAAATTTTATTTGATGAAGCATTGTCAACCATAATGAATTATTTTTGTCTGTTTTTTTACTTTCATCTTCATTTTTAGTTAATGAAGAAGTGTCAGCCATTATGATTTCTTTTTGTCTAGGATTTGCTTTAATCTTCATTTTTTATTAGACGAAGCATTGTCAAAATTTACCTGTTATTTTTCACCAGTATTTACTGTCATCTTCATTTTAATAGATGAATCATAATAAACTATAATGAATTATTTTGCTATTGTTTATTTTTATCTTCCCTTTATATCAAATGAAGTATTATCAACAATTATGAATTAATTTGTGTAGTATTTTCGCTTATCTTCATATTTAGTAAAAAGAGTATCGTCAACCAGTATGAATTATTTTAGTCTAGTATTTACTTTCGTCATTTTTATTATTCGAAGCATTGTCAGTCATAATGAATTATTTTGTCTAGTATTTATTTTTGTCTTGCAATTACTTTCGTCTTCATTTATATTACAAGAAGGATTCTAAGCCATTAAAATGTTTTTTGCCCAGTACTTATTTTCGTCTTCATTTATATTAAAAGAAGGATTCTAAGCCATTAAAATGTTTTTTGCCCAGTACTTATTTTCGTCTTCATTTTTATCCAATGATGCATTGACAAGCATAATGAATTATTTATGTCTATTATTTATTTTCATCATCATTTTTTTAGATGATGCATTGTCGAACATGATAAATTATTTTGACTTGTATTTAAGTTCAATTTTATTTTTATTTGATGATGAATTGTCAATCATTATGAATTATTTTTATCTAGTATGTACTTTCATTTTTCTTATATAAACCAATGTGATGCTATTGAATTATTTTGGTACTTACTTTCATCTTCATTTTATAAGATGAATCATAAAAATACCATAAAGAATTACTTTCAGATGGTATTTACTTTCATCTTCATTTTTATTATAAGAAGCATTATCAATCATAATGGATTTTTTGTTTGTATTTAGTTTCATTTCATTTTTATCATAAGAAGCATTATCAATCATAATGGATTTTTTGTTTGTATTTAGTTTCATTTCATTTTTATCATAAGAAGCATTATCAATCATAATGGATTTTTTGTTTGTATTTAGTTTCATTTCATTTTTATCATAAGAAGCATTATCAATCATAATGGATTTTTTGTTTGTATTTAGTTTCATTTCATTTTTATCATAAGAAGCATTATCAATCATAATGGATTTTTTGTTTGTATTTAGTTTCATTTCATTTTTATCATAAGAAGCATTATCAATCATAATGGATTTTTTGTTTGTATTTAGTTTCATTTCATTTTTATCATAAGAAGCATTATCAATCATAATGGATTTTTTGTTTGTATTTAGTTTCATTTCATTTTTATCATAAGAAGCATTATCAATCATAATGGATTTTTTGTTTGTATTTAGTTTCATTTCATTTTTATCATAAGAAGCATTATCAATCATAATGGATTTTTTGTTTGTATTTAGTTTCATTTCATTTTTATCATAAGAAGCATTATCAATCATAATGAATTTTTTGTTCAGAATTTACTTTCATCTTTATTTTCATTATAAGAAGGATTATCAATCATAAAGGATTTTTTCTTCAGTATTTACTTTCTACTTCATTTTCATTATACGAAGCATTATGAATCATAATGTATTTTTTGTTCAGTATTTACTTTCATCTTCATTATGAAATGCTTAAGATGAAAGGATTATAAAAAGAAAAAACAAAAAAGAAGAAAAAAAATTAATGTATCCAATATGTAATACCATCATTCAGTAGGCAAAAGATTAAATTGAAATAAGCGTTCCTGCCATCTAGTAGTCATTAATATAACACAACGAAATGGAAATAATGGCTCCAATTGTTTAGCATATAGAAATGGTAGAGCTACTTCCTAACTTTCATGACTGTTTACATGCATGAAACAGACTGTGGCGAACCAGTGCTGATCTCATTATCCACTTTTCTATTTAGCACATGCGTTATCCTGAATACTGAGCAATTTTATTCACGTATACAGTTTATGTTTTAATACATATATATACACATTATATTGTAATATATATATGAATTTATGTTTCAATACATACATATATATAGATTATGTTTTAATACATATATATATACATATATAGATTATGTTTTAATACATATATATATACATATATAGATTATGTTTTAATATATATATATATATATATATACAGTTTATGTCTTAATACACACACACACATATATAGTTTATGCCTTAATAAACACATATATATACAGTTTATGTTTTAATATATATATATATAAACAGTTTGTTTAAATACATATATATATATATATAATGTTTGTTTTAATACACATATATATACACATAGTTTGTTTTAATATATATACATACAATTTATGTTTTAACACACACATATATATATATATATATATATATATACACACACATACAGTTTGGGTTTTAATACATATATATATACATATATACACATACAGTTTATGTTTTGATATATATATATATATATATATATACACACATACATACAGTTTATGTTTTAATACATATATATATATATATATACATACAGTTTATGTTTTGATACATATATATATATACATGCAGTTTATGTTTTAACACACATATACATACATACATACAGTTTATGTTTTAATACATATATACACATACATACAGTTTATGTTTTAATACATATATACACATACATACAGTTTATGTTTTAATACATATATACACATACATACAGTTTATGTTTTAATACATATATACACATACATACAGTTTATGTTTTAATACATATATACACATACATACAGTTTATGTTTTAATACATATATACACATACATACAGTTTATGTTTTAATATATATATATATATATATATATATATATATATATATATTTGTTGACAATACACATAATATCATCATCCAAATTCACCTGCAAGATCCGAACTACAAAGAGCCAATGTTGTTTACAAATTTATAAGATCTTTCAAGAACTCTGTTCTTGATGAATCTAAGTTCATAAAAAAATACATTGACCACACTGCCACACGGTTGACAAGATTGACATTGCACCCTTCAGATATCATTTAAACGCACATGATTATCAACCAAACACGATCAGCAACATACCTGTTGACAATACACACATAATAGCATCATTCAAATGCAAAAAAATAAAAAAAAATAATAGAAGTGTTGTTTATAAAAAAGAAAACAACACTTAAAAATATCAATTATTTACAGGATAACAATATTCTTACCGGTTTTGAAATATAACACACACACACACACACCCTGACCCTACATACATAAACTCTACATATATTCAGTTACAGGCAAAATAAAATGAATCCTTGATAATCGCTAAAAATATAGCCGGAAACACAACATTTGAACAATTCCTATATAACTTTTTCTGAAAAGAAAAGTCATAGAATACACGAAAATGTGTATAAAAAATGTTTACACACACACACACACATTCTCTCAAGTGGAGTAGATAGACTAAACTATCGCCCCGTTCACACTCCACCTACGTCTATTGAACAGGTGAAGAGGCTCATCCCTTGTTTCCTGTTTAGGATGTGGTTTCCGGTTTTTCTCTTTTCCAATCTTTTCACTCTTACGTTTTCGCCTTGCTTGGGGTGATATGATTATATATATATATATATATATATATATATATATATATATATATATATAAACACACACACACACACACATGTGTCTATATATATATATAGAGAGAGAGGGTGTGTTTAGAATTCATTATTCATGTCGTGAGATCATCACCGATGAGTGTGTGCATATATATATATATATATATATATATATATAGAGAGAGAGAGAGAGAGAGAGAGTGTAAGTAAATGTCTTTATGTACGTATATAAGAATAAATATACGTCTTCGAATGTCTGTTTAAATATATAGAGATAAAAAGTACAAAGCCACAAATCGAGGTCCCAGTGAGGCGCACATTCCTCTCAGTAGTTATGATCTGTGAAATCAGTTGGATCATTATCACGCCAGAACAAGGTGCCTTCATCATGTATAGTTATTTATTAAGTGTAGCATCAGTTTGGCAAAAGGCCACATCTAAAGAGCACTCTTTCAGAATCCCAATCATTATTCAATAATAATGACTTGCTCGACCAGCGTGAACCGCAAGGTATCTATTTAAGATGTTGGATGGGAATGTGCTAGAACGGTAAATGTATAAACAATTTCATTTAACAATAGATTTGTTTCTGATGATGAGACCAGTCCATGGGCGAAACATGTCAAAATAGAACATTTTAAATATGAGTATGAGTACCCCAAAATTTTGAATAGCGTGTGAGACCTGAATGTAGTATGCCTCCTTTTCCTACAAATAATATTACATTATATATATGTAGATTCAGATAAAATTTAGGGGAGAAAAAGCCATTTACAACAGGTCATTCATATTAAGACATGCATTTTCAACCCCTTTTAAACAAGGAATGTGGGAAAATTCCAAGCCCAGAGGGTTGCTCTAGTAAGGAAGTGGTTGGAGGATATTGGTTTTTAAAAGAACAAAAAAACTAGGTTTCAGGATAAGCAACTTTTCCCACGACTTTTCGGTTCTCGTATCGTATGTATATCACTAAAAGACGTCATTTGTTAAGAAAACCGATATACTACGCAACGAAAATAAACAAAAACTACACATTCTCGAGGTCATCTATATCAAAATCAAACAACCAACATTTAACAAGATATATTACGAACATAGCAACAATATATTAAAGTACATACATTTCATGTCATTTAACATTTCTATGAAATTCCGGTCAGCTTCCTTAGTTTTGCAAAATAAAACTCCATAACTACAACGGAGGAAATTGGAAATTCTAAAATAACTTTAACAAAACGCATTAGCATGTGTTCTTTAAGAATCACTATTCCAACGGAAAGCAAATTTTATCGCTGTCACAATAAGTGTGTCTTCGTAATTTACTTCCTCGGTGAATTTCATCTTAGCATCGAAAACTGATTAGACAACTGGAATGGATCAGTATAAAAATAATTTATCTCAATATGCCTATATTATTCAATGTGTATATATATATATATATATATATATGTATATATATATACACACACACACACATATATATATATACATATATACACATACATACATATATATACATATATACACATACATACATATATACACATACATACATATATATACATATACACATACATATATATATATATACAAATACATAAATACATATATAAATATACATATATATATATATATATATAAATATACATATATATATATATATATATATATATATAAATATACATACATATATATAAATATACATACATATATATAAATATACATATATAAATATACATACATATATACACATATATAAATATACATACATATATACACATATATAAATATACATACATATATACATATATATACATATATAAATATACATATATATATACATACATAAATATACATATATATATATATAATCATGCGAAGACAGATTTGTTTCGCTGTATCACAGCTCATCAGTACGGTTAGACTGATTTTTCCGAATGATTTTTACCCAGAATTGAAACCCGACCGAATTGGCGTCAGTCGGCGATTCTACCTCTGAGCTATGGGCGCTAGGTAGAAGGAGACAGACTTTTAACGTGTTATATACCATGTATTCATAATACGCACAATTGCAAATATAAATAATACAAATTTTCTTATATCGGATCGCCATTTCGACAGGGAAAGTTAACACTCATCTCATCAGCGAAACCAAAACATTATGGAAAATAAATTTTTTTCTTTGTGTATAAAAAACGGAAGTATTGGTAAGGAAAAAGAAAGATTCACACTAAGCCATTTCTTCAGATTTATGACATATATATATATCTTCAAAAAATGTATCATCTTAATTTAAAGAAGACAATGCTTCATCAGATCAATAATTCATCAAATACTGACGACAGTATGACAAAGAACTTTACTAAGTAGAAAAATCACGTCGTTTGAAAACTTCCAACAGCAGCAACCACTAAAATAGATAGTACGTCTAAATAGAAGAAGATATGTATGATAAAAATATAGTTTTAAGGTATGCTATATTTATGGGTTGTAAGTGCTCAAGATGAGAAATAGAGGGTATGTAAATATGAAAGCAAACACTCAAATAAACACCTAGCGATGATAGTTTGTTTCATGCATAAAAGCAGTCGTCATGCTGTGAGCGTCGTGTTTTGGCATATGCTGGCCAGTGGTGCGTTAAACTACTGCTTTATTACAACAGTTATTTGGGTGGGCGGTAACGGTTATGTTTCTAAATATTCTTAGGGCTATTGAGTGGACATAATTGTGGATCCGAATTCAGTTATTCGGCTATTTTATCGTGTTGGTTGTTTTATCTCGTTTACTTCTTTTTGTGTGTGTTCGTAGTTTGTTAATTAGTTTATTATCTACTTAATAATTGGTTTGGATTAATGTATTTATCTTATTTTTTTAAATTTTTTTTAAGTTTTCAAGTTACATAGCAAAAATCTATTTTCGTGTCTGTATTTTTAGATGAATTATGGTTGTTTATTTTGTAATTTGTTAATATGTATTGACCTCGGAAAGTAATTACACATATTTTCTCCTTACAGTTTTTGGATTTATTGTTGTAAACTGGTGCTGGTTTCCTTACTTTCCATTATATATATATATATATATATATATATATATATATATATATATAAACTTTAACTTATTCTGTTAATATTTTTGTCATATATATATATATATATATATATATATATTAATATAAACTTTAACTTATTCTGTTAATATTTTTGTCATATATATATATATATATATATATATATATATGACAAAAATATTAACAGAAAAAGTACAAAAGATCAACCTCAAACAAAGTCAAGAGCAATCAAATGTAAGCATATTTACCGTGCCGAATGAATCAGTCACTCGCCAGTACAATGGGCCATCGTCATCATCCATTGCGTCCAACAGTGATTCTTAATGGCTTCCGAAGCCCTTACAGCTAAACCCGTTGTCTTGCTTCTTCACTTTCTCTGCATAACTGAGAAACACGCACTCTCTGGGAGGGGGAGAGAGAGAGAGAAAGAGAGAGAGAGAGAAAGAGAGAGAGGTGTGTGTGTGGGGGGGGACTATGACTACCTCTCCCGAAATCTCTACTTTCTTTCTAAATACTTCGCAGATGAGAACAAACGACAAGCGGCCGCCGCGCCGCGGGCATTGTTTCGATATGCACCACTGACACTGCACAAATGTCGCAAACTGCTGTTAATGTTATCAATCATGAAAGACGAGCTACGTAAAACGACACCAAGTGTTATGCATAGAACTTAAATAGTGTCAATTTTAAAAATTTATTATTATTATTTTTTTAATTCTTCTATGATATCTGTTTAAAGTTTTCGTAATTTCAACTTTGTGTTATAATCAATACTTTACACCTTTTCCTGTGTATGTTTCTGACGTCACAATCTTTAACGGAAATTAAAAAATAAATATCAATGAAAATACTGTTTCACATGAATATCATTATATATATATATATATATATATATATATATATATATATATGAAATGAATTGTTTGAACATTATTTTTTATCGATACTCTAACACGTTGCCAGATCAAATGGTAGCTTCCTCTATGTAGATAGGGGTCACAGGTTCGAATCCTGCCGAATGACACACATTGTCGTAATAAAAATTTATCGTAAATAATCAGGCCAGCAGATATAAATATATAATACTGTTTAATTAAAAACAGAATATCTACTTAAATACGAGTATCGATAAAAAATAATGTTCAAACAATTCATTTCAAATTGTCGGTTGTTTATAACCAAGTTAGGTTAAAATTCGTTATTTTCCGTAATATATATATATATATATATATATATATATATATATATATATATATATATATAGTCAAATATGTAAATTGTCGCAATTTTATATTTTTAATTTCGCGCATGCGCGTTGTTTTAGATTTTGTCGACTGCTCAGTATAGTAGGGCCAGTTGAGAATTCATTCTGCCATCAATTTGGAAACAGTATGCTGTGCTGCTTGGCATTCGCATCAGAAGTTCCAATCCGAACATTTCAGAGTGTTTAGGTGCCAATCTGAAGACAGTACAGAGACGTCGGAAAGAGTTGGATGAGACTAATGATGATTACGAAGCAGCTCTGTGAGAGCCTCAAACTCAACACGGAGTCCTACGTCAAGTGCCTTGAAGAGGTCGTGCTGCCCTGGCTCAAGAAAGTGGCCACTGGAGGTCTCTCTGCCTGGAAACTGCACTCTGCACCATGCCACACAAGCAAGACAACCCAGACATGGCATTCAGGCAATTTCAGCGACCACATTACCCCTTACATTTACCCAGGCTGCAACCCCCTTAATTATGCATGATTCGCCGTTGAGCAAGAGACAAAACAAAAACTCCTTTTAATACCAAAGATGAACTGAAAGCAAGAATTATGGCAGCATTCACCAACTTAAATAAGGAGATTGTCCAGAAAAGTTGCTACAGATTCCGAAGACATCTGGAGGCTGTAGTTGAAGCTAATAGCGGTTTTATTGAATAAATTTACTCTTTAGTATTTCAAGATAATTTTGGGTAATTTTGGTAAATGTGTCTGTTGTGGTACAGTGTATATCGGCTCGCGAACGAGAAATCAGAGAGTCAAGTTCGAATTCCAGTTGCATTCATTGCATTCACTTACGCACAAATAGCCTTGGGAAAGGTAGTAATTCGTCTTTTCCCTCCAGTTATGAGTTAAATAACAGAGCAGGTTGAGTTCTATAGCCTTGATTGGCAACCAGTCCACAGCAGAAAGCAATGGCAACCTACTGCGGGATAATCTTCTGCCCAGTCAGTCATGTCTCTTTCGAGACATGATCGCTCAAAGCGTGTTTCACATATGACACTTAACTGACAGTCTGCTAAAATGAGATGTTTGGGTCATCTTCATTTTTGCTTAATTTTGACAATTCACCTGTCGCACCCTCTGTGAGTGAGTGAGTGAGAGAGAGAAAAAAATTGAAAGAAATATTAAAAAAACCTACCCCTCACCCCGACTCTTCAAGTGTCGCAGAAATGACTTTGCTCACGAGAGGAAAGATTAAATTTATTAACAAATATCTTATGTCGTTTAATTTAGTTTTAAACAAGTTTTGCTACCTGTTAATAAATGCAACTGATTTATTTTTCGTCTGATGAGCGCAGTAGTTTCTGTAAAACTTCTAAAATCGAGAGAGAAGTTTTTCTTTTAACCTTGTATATTAATCTATTTCTTATTATTATATTGGTAAACTTCTTTTGTCGAAAACTTTTTATAAGGGTTGGTTGTCTTTGTTTAGCGGCATATCAAACTATTGGCAATTTCATGCGGAAATGTAAATATTATGTACGCAATTTTATTTTATTAAGACTACAATGGTTTAATGATACGTCTCAGTAATTAACCTATAGCTCTGGTGATAACAGGTGGATTCAGACCTTTCCCCCAAGAGGTATTCGCGCATAAGTGAATATAACGAACCCAACTATAATTGGAACTCTTTCTGATTATCTCTTAGCCATTATCTAAAGCGATCACTCGTCTAGGTATTGATCCATTCTTAGAAGAAGACACTGTTTAAAAATGGTGCTTTAGCCGCCATCCACTGACAGTGCATATATGAGTGCCCATTTTCACACATTAACTGTTACCAAATGTAAGGGCGTTTGCGTGAAACTCTACATTGTGGCCAGTCACTGCTCACTGGAAATCTAATCTATATTTCCAGCAAGTTCATCTTTTCAAAATAAAACTGTCCGTCAGTTAAGTGCCATACGTGATACACGCTTGGGCGATCATGTCTCTTTCAAGATATGAATGACTGGGCAGAAGATTATCCCGCAGTAGGTTGCTATTGCTTTCTGCGGCAGACTGGTTGCCGACCAAGGCTATAGAACACAATCTGTCCTGTTATTTAACCCATAACTGGAGAGAGAAGAGACAGATGAATACCTTTGTCTAAGCGAATGCAACAAATTCAATTGGAATTCGAACACGACTCTCCGATTTCTCTTTCTGAGCCGATGTCCACTGCACATCTACGCACAAAAACTGATCTCACCAATCAATACTGGTAGAATTTCAGGATATACTTCTTTATTTTAACACGAACCGCGAGTTCAAATCTCACCATAGTCGGTTTGTCAAGGAAGTGACTTCTTGATAATTTTCTTTTTTTTTTTTAATCATTTCACCCCAAGCAAGGCATTCACTGCCACTATTGCGCTTGGGGCTACATAGGGGGAGGTAAATAGGAAGAGTGGTTAGATATAGGAAATGTCAGAAGGGGGGTGAGAGATAGTTGGGTGGGTGGGAAGAGTGATTGAAAGAATGGAAGTTAGTGTGTTTACCGACCGGGGGGGGGGGAGATGACTTCAGCATGTGACACTTTTGAAAATTTCCCCACGCGTTCACTCAAGCATTGTGGGTAAAAGTGGGTGGACAAAACTTTTCAGGAGCATTCGGTAGTTATACACGAAGTTAAGTCATCGTGGCCTAGACGTTGAGCGTACTGGCTTTGTTCAGTTACAGATCACGTCACATTGTGTGCACGCTCCCAGAAACTATGACTAAAGTTCAGTCAGCTTCTCTGTTTCGCCGACGTAGCCGACATAGCAATCCACAGTTTCCCATACAGTGGTACCCCTACTTACGAAATTAATTCTGGAAGTCGTTTCGTAACGTGAAAATTTCGTAAGTAGAGACGCTTTTTACCCTATAAATGCCCTAATCGGTTCCAACCCCCCTAAAATTCGGACAATCTTTTTATCTAAATCTAAACTTATCTATGAATGGAACTTTGTGTGTGTGTGTGTGTGTGTGTGTGTGTGTGTGTGTCCGTTACCTATAGACTCCGAAACTACACTTCAAAACACCGGTGATGAGTGTGAAGCAGACGATCGGCGAACTTATCAGCTCTTAATGAGGAAGATAAAATTAATATGTATGGGTAGGTATTTGAAGGTTATCACAATGCTTTTAGTATAATAAAGGAAGATAAAGAAGGTGTTAGGTATTACCTATTTATTATTCCTTAATATTTCCAGATCAGAATCTCATCTTCAGAATTATAGAAGAGCTTGGTTTCAAGTTGTCCGCTGCTGGACCGTGCGAATGGTCCTCTTATATATATATATATATATATATATATACCTAAACTTATTTATAAATGGAATTTTGTCTCTGTGTGTGTATGTGTGTGTGTGTGTCCGTTACCTATAGACTCCGAAACGGCTGAACGGATCTTTTTGAAAATTTACACAGTTGTACGATAAGCATCTGTGAGTGTTCTTAGCTAGGTTTTGTGTTGAGGTACACCCGATAAATATCGAAAATTGATAATCGAAAAAATCGGGTTATAGAAGGAGTGGTCTGATTTTAATCAAATTTGATACACTCATAGACAAAGACATAAGAAACGATATTCAGAAGTTTCAAGGTTGCAGTTCTTGCAATATTGCAGAAGATCGATAATATATATATATATAAAAGGCAAGATGTTTGTGTGTGTGTGTGTGTGTGTGTGTGTGTGTGTGTGTGTCCGTTTATCTGCCTGTATGTATTTTTCAGCCCTTTTATTTTAGTTTTTTGCTTCGAGTTTGGCTCTAAGTAGGTATAATTGTAGTTCTTAGTCTCAGCCATGATACCATTTATTCAGAGGACTTATTTAGCCTTCAAAATTCAGTTTACAACAAAAATCTCATTTGATATCGATACCAGGAAATCAAAATTTGACTTACATCCATTCATTTTTCTTTCAGTCTACGGTTTCGCTTTAACTGGAAACAACTAACTATTGCTTTTTAGTCTTTCGTGCCAACGTCCAAAGAGTCCGAGCTCCAGGAACATGGATTAGTTTTAAAGCTTTCATTACACCCGAGCAACGCCGGGCTATACTGCTAGTAAATTATAAAAATGCATTAAAACCTATAACAAATACATGTTAGAATGAGATTACTGCACAATAATCTCTTGATTTTGTTTGTATGGACAAAACAATTCTCTTCTTCTCACCACTTTTTCACATCACATTCTTGGGGCCCACAGTGAATAAAAGTTAATACATACACGTAAAGTTGCAATAAACACTAACGAAAGCTGACGAAAAACTGTTCGAACACTTCGTGCTTCACTGAATTTCGCTAGCGTGTGACTGAGGCTTCGGTGATCCTCGTGGCACGACGGGAAAACGAAGAGGATGCTGGGTATACGCACATACACATAGAGGTCACTCTTAGCCAATGGGATGGCAGGAAGATGCTGAGCGATAGCCAATGGCAGAGCAGCTCGGACGCGCCACTTTCAAACCAAGATACAGGATGCTACAAGTATGTTTACGTTCGGTGGACTCTTGGAACTGCGAGTAGCAGCGCGTATTTTGAGATTTTCGCCTTTCGTATCCTGAACTCTCGTAACAAGAGACAATACTTTTCCGAAGAGGCTTTTCGTAACCTGAAAATTTCGTATGTATAGCCTTTCGTAAGTAGAAGTTCCACTGTATGAGATTCAAATTGAGGGTGTTGTAAGTAAAGAAAGCAAATAATACGTCATTATTAATTTTAGCGAGTATTTACTTTCATCGTTAATTTAATAGTCGTAACTTTTACTTAAGGGTAAGCTGGGTATTTTCAATGATGTCGAAACACGTCTTGAACAGGTGTTTCGTGTAGAGTTTCTTGAAGTTCGAAATGACTTGTTAGTCCAGAGGTGGTGTTAGGTGGGAGGTACAGTACCTTAATAAATGAGAACTCCTCCAGGATATCATCTTCGAGATCGGGCGGGTGGTCAGGGGCATTAAGGAAAATGAGGAGGCACTTGAGGAGGCAATGAGATGGATTCTTGGAACTGCGAGTAGCAGCGCGTATTTTCGCCTTTCGTATCCTGAAAGCTCTTTAGTAACAAGAGACAATATTTTTCCGAAGAGGCTTTTCGTAACCTGAAAATTTCGTAAGTAGAGGTACCACTGTATTTTTAACGTTTAGTAATAGTTATTTTGTTAGAATCTATACCATTCTCTTTTCTACCATATATTTAAACAACAAGTTCGTTAAGTAGATTTCCCGTTGTATTGCTCTGCCTCTGTCTTCAGTACTTCTTGCAGTGTCGAACTTTTTAAAGCCCTCTTTTCTCGATGTAGCTGAGAAAAGTTGATCAAAATCGGTCCTGGGTATAATGATAAAATTGAATCCGGTAGCAAGGCCTCTGATTTATAGCTTGTGGTAAGTATGGAACCATCTCTTAATTGCTGTTGTTCCCAGATTCACTCTGACCCGGGGTAGTAGCACCTATTAGGATCCCAGCTATGAGCAAATAGCTAACCTCCAAATTGGGGTCAAAATACTATGAAAGTGTAAAATATAGACTTTTATTGTAAAAATTCCTAGAATACATTTTTGAAACGAAAAATACTACCAGCCACATATTTTTGAAGACAAAAAATTTTACCAGTCACACATTTTTGAAAGAAAAAATATTACGAGTAATATTTTGTTTGCTTTGTTTTACAATATATTAACTTCAATAGGTTATTTAATACTGGTTGAATTTTTTTATCCTAAAAATTCAGCCAGTATTAAATAACCTATTGAAGTTAATATATTGTAAAACAAAGCAAACAAAAAGGGAATCAAAATACCCGAATAAAATGAAAATTTAAAACAAAAAAAAAAAAAAGGCTTTAACATATTAACTGCTCACCACGAGTTGACAGTCAGTGTGTTAAAGCCGACTACGAGTTATCTCGTGGTTGGCATTTTATTATTCATTTCCACCAACAGAGAGTTTATTAGCATGAAAACATTGTTAAGCCTTAAGCTGAAGCTATAAATCAAACCGTAAAGAATGTCTATTGCTTAAGTTGACTATTATAAAGACTATTATAAAGTTAATGTTTGAAGTCGGATATCGTAATTGGCCTCTGGTAGATCACATGTTAAGAATTTCTCAAAAATATTTTTTAACGAACGAGAAAATCATCTACCTCGAAAATGAGTTCGTGTTTGTGTATGAAGACAAATTATAGAAAGTTGTCAGCACAAAAAGAGAAGCTATGCTAATTTTCCTCCCTCCCTGTCTGGCGTGGGCAACCAGAAAAATCACTTGGTGAATAAAGACCGTTGCTTACTGAGGGGGGATTTTTGAGCTTTGAGAGAGAAAGTATGATTTTTGAGCTTGGTGAGCGAAAGTGCATTTTTCGCTGATGTGAGGGGAAAGGTTGGGTTTCTGGCCAATTATTCTTTTGTTACTACGACTGTTCACGCCAGATCTACGATTGAACTTAGTGTTGGCACACGGATTTTTGTTATTTCTATTATATTTTTGAGAACAATTAAACGATCAATAAACAATATAGTAGACGAGTATAATACCCTATTTTTAAAGAAGGTTTTTCATATGTCGCATTAGAAACATACACTCGGAAAAAAAACTCAGTACAATATCTCTATATATAAAAGCAATCTGTGAGTCTGTGTGTGACTGTTCTCGATGCACGTGTACATTTTTTAAGCTACGCCATTCAAACTTTCTAGGGATACATATCTACAGGGTGGCCAGGTCGACACATACTTTTTGAGTTTAAGTTTAGCAAATTTTCCCTTTCGCACTTTTTGGCCAATGGAGCCGATTGTTTACATTTGCTCCGTAAAACATCTAAGATCTAAAATGGTTGTTGAATTACGTCACAGAAATCAAATCACACGTGTCAAACGCGACTAAATATTTTTTTTATTTAAAAAAAAAAGAGTCTTTATATTCAAATTTTTTTCGACGTTTTAAAAATTCATTTGGTCAACAAAAAAATGTGAATATTTTTTCCCGTAATTTTGAAACAAAAGAATTTTTTTCTTAAAAAGTGTTTTTTTCAAACAAAAACAAAATATGCAAAATAAAAAGTGGCATCTTCTCGCACTACTAAAATGTTCTGAGTTGCACGGGCAACGCCGGGCTATGATGCTAGTTGAAAAAAGACAGCAAAGAAGACATTTCGGTGAGTAATTCAGAAGTCACCTTATTTGGCTTGTTGTCGATAACCGTCGTTCCTATTCTTAATAGTCAGAACAGATATTCTATTCGTAATTATTTTTAATTGTCAAATATTCTTTTGCCCAAAGTTAGAAATTTGCATAGAATTTAAAGCTTGGCTAAACTTAAAGTATTTCAATTTCTTTAAACCCCATCATTCGAAATGGAAGATCTCGAAAAGTTGACAGATGGATATCAGGCCTGGTAAAAGATAAAAAATATAGAGATGCCCATAAACGAATGAAAAAGTCATATTAGAAGTTGAACCTTTATCTCCTCTTGAATTACTTACGGGTGTTGCTCATAATTACGAAATGAAAATGTAAATTTTAAGATTAAAAAATTTACTAAGTTTTTTAATATTTTTTTGATACAGTTTTTGCAATTCAAGTTTCATCAGTTTTTAAAAAAAAGTGTAACATTTGATTTTAAGAATAAATGACAGAAATGTCGATTAAAAGCTTAAAGTCCTAACTTTCCTTGCAAAACTATTAATCTATTTTTAAAGAAAGTGACGTCAAAATCGGCTACGCCCAATACTACAATTATTTATCTGACGTCGAATTAGCAACGATGAAAGGAAGCAAACCCTATAAGATAACGTTGAAATTGCGAAAACGTTGAGCAGGTATCAGAAAAATAAAAAAAGAAAGAAATAGAAAATTTTGGCAAGATATAAAGAAGAAAAAAATCTTTAAGAAAGTTCTAAAAAGAGATTTGAAAAATAAAAAAAAAAAAATAAAAGGGGGACTGACTAGTAAGATAATATTTTAAGAAGCCCGGGTTGCAACTGTTAGCAAAACGAAAAGGTGAGATATATTGACACAGAATGTCTAAATTTTTGTGATGAAGAGTTATTTATATTTACACTATTTATATTCTTACGGTATTCCTTATACATTATTCGGATCGATATACACCTGATGAAGGCTGCAAGGCTGAAACGTTTTGATACCAACAACAAAGATGAGGACAATAGTCGAAATATAAATATTAACTAGGAACACTGACTGAAGACATGAATATGAACAAATTATTCCTTTCAGCTAATTTTCTCAAAAGCAAATGTACATTTTGGGCAAAAAAGTTAAAAACGGATATAGTAACAGACATTATTATTTGCACCATATTGGATGGACTCAATACGTTTTCATTTTTACTGTTTTTATTTAAATTACTTATGAATATTTGACAAGCCGTAACGTACGTTCAAACAAGCACATTTCTATCATCATTTTAACTCCAAGCGAGGCGGGACCGCCACTAGTGCGCGCGGATTTGGAGGTTGTAGTTATCAGGGAAGCATATAAGCGGAAGGGAGTTTCACAGGCGGAAAGTGGGAGAAAAGAAATTGTTAGAGAAGAAGAGGAGGTTATATTTAACTATTTTTTATTCCCTCTGTCTTTCCTACAAATATGTTCATGGTAACTGCACTGACGAGCTTTTTTCGTGATAACTCGACCACATGAATTTAACCTTGTTACTACATTAAAGACTCGTTGTAGTCTTTTTGGATGTGCGTTGTGGTGCAGTGGATATCGGCTCGGAACGAGAAATCGGGGAGCCGAGTTCAAATTTCGGTTGAATTCATTGCATTCACTTACGCGCAAATACTCTTGGGAAAGGTATTAATCCGTCTCTTCCTTCCAGTTATGGGTTAAATAGCAGATGACAGATTGGGTTCTATAGCCTTGGCTGGCAACCAATTACCGTAGAAAGCAATGGCAACCTACTGCGGGATAATCTTCTGCCCAGTCAGTTATGTCTCGAAAGAGACATGATCGCTCAAGCGTGTTTCACATATGGCACTTAACTGAGTGAGTTCATTGGTTAAATCGCCATTTTCTGTCTTCTTCAACCCAGTTCCTTTATTGTTCTTTCCGCTACTTAACTGCTGTCGTTCCCAGGTCCATTCTGATCCGGGATGGTAGTACCTGTTAAAGTCTCAGCTATGAGCAAATAGATTACCCCCAAACAAAAATCAACAGTACATTTCTTATAATAAAATGACTAACACTGCATTTTTATAGCAAAATGACAATTAATGCAACTTTTAAAAAATCTAAGGATACATTTTAATCGTAAAATTAACAATACATTTTATGATTTACACACTATATATCTAAAAAAAATATGTCTTTACCCTGAAAGTAGAAAACGATGTGCAAAATATTTAAAGCTGAAAGCATAAAATTATGTACTAAATATGTAGATTTCGGCATAATCCACAGAGGATGATATATCGCCAAAGAAAATCAACCACCTAACAATGCATGCATGTATGCACACACACACATCTAAAGCTAAATCTAATCTAAACTTATTTATAAATGGAACTTGTGTGTCCGTTACCTATAGACTCCGAAACGGCTGAACCGATTTTCTTGAAAATTTACAAAGTTGTACTATAAGCGTCTGCGAGTGTACTTAGCTAGGTTTTGTGTCGAGGTACACCCGATAAATATCGAAAATCGATAATCGAAAAAATCGAGTTATATAAGGAGTGGTCTGATTTTAATCAAATTTTATACACTCATAGACAAAGACATAAGAAACGATATTCAGAAGTTTTAAGGTTGCAGTTCTTACAATAGTGCAGAAGATCGATAATATATATATATATATATATATATATATAAAAGTCAAGATTTTTGTGTGTGTGTCTGTTTATCTGTCTGTCTGTTCTTTATACAAATCCACAATTTTTATCCGATTCTCACGAACCTTCACACAAATATTCTTTAGGCTGAGTCTGAGCTCCAGGACCATGGATTAGTTTTAAAGCTTTCATTACACCCGAGCAACGCCGGGCAATACTGCTGGTTTATATATATTACTTTAGAACATGTGAAAAGTAGTTTGTAGTTTGAACATGTTCTAAAGTAATAATTAATAATAAATATTTATTACTCTAGTTTTATATTGTGCACTATTTCAAATTAATTTTTTTGAACGTTACAATTATTTTCTTCGTTCTTATTCAAACACACAGTCTGCCTACTTCCACCGAACGCCCATAGCCCAGGGGCAGAGTTGCCGACTGACGCCATTTCGGTCGGGTTTCAATCCTGGGTAAAAAAGCAACCGGAGTCTAACCGTACTGATGAGCTGTGATACGGCGAAACAGATCTGTCTGCGGATGACAATATTTACGCTCTCACACCCTGATTGAGCACTCTGGAAAAAATAGTAGACTTTGATAAACAGTAGCTACTCTGGCGTGTACGCATCGCTCATTCATTGAACTGAATTAGAGCGCTCTAGCTATTGGGCGCGTATAATGATATGCGCTAAAAAGTCTGCCTACTTCCACCGAACGCCCATAGCCCAGGGGTAGAGTTGCCTACTGACGCCATTTCGGTCGGGTTTCAATCCTGGGTGAAAAAGCAATCGGAGTCTAACCGTACTGATGAGCTGTGATATATATATATATATATATATATATATATACTCTGGATACAAAGTGCGATGGATAAATTATCGTCGAAATTACGCAAAAATGAAAATAACGCTGATATCTCACTTTGACAGATATATTTACCAAAATTACACAAAAATATTTTGAAATACTAAAGAGTAAATTTATTTAGTGAGATCGCTATTGGCTTCAACCACGGCCTCCTGACGACTTCTGAATCTTCTGCATCGTTTCTGGGCGATTTTTTTGTTTATTTTGGTGAATGCTGCCATAAATCTTTGCCTGTAGTTCATCTTTAGTGCTACAAGAAGTTTTGCTGGTCTCTCACTCCACAGCGTCCTACACATAATCATCAAGGGGATTGCCGTCTGGGGAGATAGGTAGCCAAAAGTAATGTGAGACGCGGCCGTAGAAATTGTCAGACAGCCATAACTGGATTCTGTTTGTATGACATGATGTCAGACATAGGGTTTTTCATGTAATCATCCTCGTGACTCAGGTCAGCACTACCTTCTCATGGCACTTTGTTTAGGCCACTGTGTTGACTAAGGCCCTCACCACCAGCAGTAGTCCTTTTCTTATAAGAACGTTCATAGTGAGTTGCCATACCTTCGTAATCACAATTAGACTCATCTGGATTGACACCCAAACAATCTGAATTGTTCTTATTAGAGCTTCTGGTGTGTATGCCAAGCAGTTCATCCTACCATTTCTGACGGCGTAAATTAGTCACGGTGCTGTTTTTCTCCCAAACAATGCCCAACTGACCCTACTATACTGTCCAGTCGAGAAAATAAAAACAAACACGCATGCGTAAAACTTAAAATGTGACAATTTCCCCATCGGACCCCATTAAATTATTATATATATATATATATATATATATATATATGGGATCCATAAAGTTCGTGTGAACTTAAAAAAAATTATAACTTAATTTGTATTTGTGAAAGAAATAATTTGGAAAAAGAATTAGAAAGAAGTAAATCTATATTTTTTGAAATTTTATTTAAGTTTCCACATGTCCTCCATCATTAGCAATACAAAGGGTAATACTGAAAAAAAAAAGAAAATATTTTTTTACTTATCTTAAAATTGTTGCAAATTTTATGGTAAAGAATTATTCACTAACTATACTTAAAACTATACTCAAACTTGAAGTTTGATCGATACTCGTATTTAAATATATATATATATATATAAGCAGAGTGCTCTTCACCTGTAATAGTATATAGATCTATCTATCGCCCGGTTCACACACCACCCACGTCTATTGAACAGGTTAAGAGGCTCATCCCTTGTTCCCTGTTTAGGCTGTGGTTTCCGGCTTTCTCTTTTCCAATCTTTTCACTATTACGTAGCCCCCTGCACATCAGTGGCGTTACCGCCTTGCTCGGGGTGATACGATTAAAAAAAAAATTCGTTGATATTTACTTTTTGATATCAGTTAGCTAAAGATTGTGACGTCATATATGACACCAGAAAGATATACAAAGAGGTAAGAAATGAAATGTTAATTACGAAAATGTTGAACAGATATAACAGAATAATAATAATAATAATAAAAAGAAATTGAAGATCTTGGCGTGAACGTGAAAAAAAAAACCCTGATCTTTAAGAATGTTTCAAAAAGAGATTTAAGAAACGCCAAAAAGGTAATAAACAGTAAAAGGAAATTGTCCGACAAGAAAGTATTTGAAGCTTGGATTGCGAATTTAAACAGAAAGAGTAAAAATGCAGAATATTGACTGAGAACATTGGTTGCTTTCATAGCTTTAGCAAACCAACCACATTCAATCAGAACTATAAAGAGAAACGTATAGGCCGGATGGTAAAATGCATCAAAACGGAATTTTCAAAAGTAATTTTTTTTTATTAAATCTAGAGCTGTAGTGAAAATATGTGATAGTTTGGCTTCAGGTTGGATGCGTCATAGAAATGGTCAACTAACACAATTTGAAAGACAAGTATTATTATTAAACGTATTTTGGGAATTAAAGTTTATATTAAACTTATTATTATGGAAGGAATTAAAGTTTATATTAAACTTATTATTATGGAAGTTTATATTAAACTTATTATGGAGGGAATTAAAGTTTATATTAAACTTATTATTATGGAGGGAATTAAAGTTTATATTAAACTTATTATTATGTCGAATTTAATAATCAACAATATATTTAAGGAACTCATTATTTGTTTTATTTTGACCTTAGCTTTCAAGACAAGTTTAATAATTTATACTTTGTCACATAAATCTAATGTACCACAATTACAAAAGCGTTAAAAAGGTTATAAAAAGAAAAAAAAAATATATATATATACGTATAGAAAAACAATATCGATTTAAAATTACTATACATGTCTTGTTAGGGTTTGCAGGTTCGAATCCTGTTGAATGGCACATTTTCTTCACAAAGTTTCTCAAAATATTCAAACCGATAGAGTCATGTATATATAAATATACTGTTTAATTAAAAACAGAATATCTCCTCTAATATGGGCATCTATTAAAAATAATGTTCAAACCAATTACAGATATATATATATTAATTTATTTATTATTTTGGTAAAAATGTCGGAAAAGATAGATTTTATTGATTTTGATTTAATTTTTTTTGTACTCTTACATGTTTCCTTTTTGCTGGAGATTAGGAATATAAAAATGTTCCATGATTTTCAACCTTTCCAAACGCTTTCAGTCCTCTATTTTACGCCAAAAACAGATCTTTGAACAGGTTAATCTGCTACAGCAAACGGACCTGTACCGTCAAAAAATGAAGGAAAATATTTATATTGATATGCTGTTTAATATAACGGCAAAGTATCTACTGCTGAGTATCTTATATTAAGCCATAAGAAAAAACAAAACCAAAAAAAAAACCAAAAAACAAAAACAAAAAACAAACAGAATAATTCAAACCACTGAAAGTGAGAGGAAGGAGATATATATATATATATATATATATATATATATATATATATATATATAGTCATTCGTAAACAGATCTGTTTCGCTGTATCACAGATCATCAGTACGGTTAGACATCCGACTGATTTTAGCCAGTATTGAAACGCGACCAAATTGTTATCAGTCGGCGATTCAATCTCTGAGTTATTGGCGCTCGGTAGAAGAAGGCTGACTTTTATATCCTGTCTCTTTCTATTATAATATATTATATATATATATATATATATATATATATATATATATATCTTCTCCATTATTATATATACATTTTGCAATGTACTTTTCCTTTGATCTCCGCCTAACATTAATGTCGCCTTTCAGAGCCAAAAAGTCAAAATTAGTTTATATTGTAGTAGAGAATGTATATATATATATATATATATATATATAGTATATCGAGGCAGCAAGTAATTTTCTAGACATATGCTATTAAATATGTCTCTTATATTTAATAGCATATGTCTAGAAAATATATATATATATATATATAACTTAGAGAAAATTTTCAAAATTCAAAGGTGTCGGATGTATATATATATAATCATCTGGAATACGTTTAACAGGACAAGGATTTATTCATCAACAAGCCTGTGACCCTAAACATACTTCAAATCTAAGTAAGAATAATTTAACTAAAAAGGAAGATGAAAGAAGGCATCAGAATATTATACTAAATATTAAATTTATTTTGTAGCAAGTATTTTTCTCTTGTTAAAGCATTTGTTGAGTCAATCAAAATTACTTTAATGAAATTGTTTATTTTCTGTCAATATGTCTCATAAAATACAGAATAGTTCTTGCCAGATACTTTTGCACAGTACTGTATATATATATGCAAATAAATACACAAAGGTTTTTATTATAATAAAGAGTGTTGCAATGTTCGGATGTGCGTTGTGGTCCAGTGGATATCGGTTCGGAACGACAAATCGGGAAGCCGAGTTCGAATTCCAGTTGAATTCCTTACATTCACTTACGCGCAAATACCCTTGGGAAAGGTATTAATTCGTCTCTTCCGGATTGGGTTCTATAGCCTTGGCTGGCAACCAGTTTACCGCAGAAAGTAATGGCAACATGCTGCAGGATAATCTTCTGTCCAGTCAGTCATGTCTCTTTCGAGACATGATCGCCCAAGCGTGTATCACCTATGCTATTTAACTGATTGCAATATTCACAACAATGGAAAACTTTTGGTGATACGTGACGTGTAGCAATTGCAGTCATTATTTTGTAATATTTCACCTTCTGCTATATCTGGTCGAAGGTGCCTTTTTTCGCAAAGTAATTACTGGACTGCTACGTGATGTCAGTCCTTCAATACGGCAGCGAATGCTGGACAATATCATCGAAAATGAGGACAAAACTGGAAGCAGTGGAAATGTGGTTCTACAGAAGGATGCTGCAGATATCGTCGACTGATGAGCATGCAAGCAACGATGAGGTGTTGGAAAGATGGCAACAAAAAGGAAATTAATAGTGAGCATCAGGAAGAGACA
This sequence comes from Ascarosepion bandense, assembly GCA_037127315.1. Taxonomy (NCBI): domain Eukaryota; kingdom Metazoa; phylum Mollusca; class Cephalopoda; order Sepiida; family Sepiidae; genus Ascarosepion; species Ascarosepion bandense. The sequence continues at coordinate 4,273,165 of JBBBDQ010001148.1, read as the reverse complement.
ACTGAAGTTCCTGGGACACGCAATGAGGAAGGAGAGCTTGGAGAACCTGATACTGACTGGCCAGATAGACGGAAAGAGAGACAGAGGAAGACAGCGGATAACATATTTACAGGGTCTGATCAGGTGGATGACGGAATGGGGGTTGCGAAGTGTGTAACAAACATACTAAGAGCCACAAGGGATAGGGAGACGTGGAGAACCATGATCGCCTACGTCCTGAAGGGACAGGGCACATAGAAGAAGAAGAATATCTTTCTCGCTGATCAGCGTACTATCGATTGTTATCAACTTTCTTGTTTCAGTGTTTTTGATGTAGCCGCCGAATCCCTACCACAAAATATCCTTGTTGTATATTATACTTTCTTGCATTAGAATCGTCTTCTATTTTGATTTCGTCACTCAGCCAGTCAGTTAAGTGCCATGCGCGATACACGCTTGGGCGATCATGTCTTCTGGGCAGAAGATTATCCCGCAGTAGGTTGCCATTGCTTTCTGCTGTAGACTGGTTGCCGACCAAGGCTACAGAACCCATTACAGAACCTATTATTTAACCCATAACTGGAGGGAAGAGACGGATTAATACCTTTCCCAAGGGTATTTGCGCGTAAGTGAATGCAAGGAATTCAACTGGAATTCGAACTCGGCTCCCCGATTTCTCGTTCCGAGCCGATATCCACTGCGCCACAACGCACATATTTTGATTTCGTCACTACATATCTATAATTCCCATTTTTCATTTTCTCATAACAGATGTTCATTTGCCCAATGTTTTCATGTTATTTGATGTTTTTTGGTTAATGTTGGCTTACTGGGTGAATTGATATTTCACTCGTAAAGCTGCTTTTATCTATTCGCTAACGAGTTGTTAATTTTGGTTGAATACTTACAACATCAGCAGCTTGATCTCTTTTGTCACGTTTCGAATATCTACCAATTTTTTCGTATACTAAACGCCCTCAACATGAGTACGCTTTTCTTTTAGGTGCTTTGGGTAACATGCTTTGATATCCTAAGCTCCGTAGCGGTTTCATCTTAATTCTTTCTTTGTAACATTTCTATCGTTTTCATTTTCTTTAATAAATTACATACTGTGTTGTGATAGACAATTGTTATGACCAGAAAATATTTTACACGTTTATGAGTGAATGCTTTGAATATTTTACACGTTTATGAGTGTATGCTTTGAATATTTCTGCCACATCTGGTCGGATCGGGTCGGGTCGGGTGCTAGACAATTGTTCTCGCCAGAAAATATTTTACACGTTTATGAGTGCATGCTTTGAATATTTTACACGTTTATGAGTGTATGCTTTGAATATTTCTGCCACATCTGGTCGGATCGGGTCGGGTCGGGTGCTAGACAATTGTTCTCGCCAGAAAATATTTTACACGTTTATGAGTGAATGATTTGAATATTTTACACGTTTATGAGTGTATGCGTTGAATATTTCTGCCACATCTGGTCGGATCGGGTCGGGTCGGGTGCTAGACAATTGTTCTCGCCAGAAAATATTTTACACGTTTATGAGTGCATACTTTGAATATTTCTGCCAGATCTGGTCGGGTTGGGTCGGGTGCTAGACAATTGTTCTCGTCAGAAAATATTTTACACGTTTATGAGTGCATGCTTTGAATATTTCTGCCACATCTGGTCGGGTCGGGTCGGGTCGGGTGCTAGACGATTGTTCTTGCCAGAAAATATTTTACACGTTTATGAGTGCATGCTTTGAATATTTTACACGTTTATGAGTGTATGCTTTGAATATTTCTGCCGGGCCGGGTCGGGTGCTAGACAATTGTTCTCGCCAGAAAATATTTTACACGTTTATGAGAGCATGCTTTGAATATTTCTGGGTCGGGTCGGGTCGGGTGCTAAACAATTGTTCTCGTCAGCATCTGTTTTACACGTTCCAGAAATTGTTGCATAATCTAGATGAGACCTAGACGATTGTTCTCGCCAGAATCTATCTTACACGTTCCAGAATATGTTACATAATCTGTCACATCTGGTCGGGTGCTAGACAATTGTTTTTGCCAGAATCTATTGCACACGTTCATGAGTCCATGCTTTAAATTTCTGCTACATCTCGTAGGGTATTTCTGTGATATATTTAGAGATTCTTTGATAAAATCCAAAGAAGAAACTATAATGATATTAATTCTGACTATAATCTCGGCTTTAGTAATTTTCTTACCGACGTAACTTAGCTTCCTATGTTTTTTCTATTAATATTTTCATTGTAACTGTTCTGATAAACTTTACTTTGTAGTATCTAGACTTTATGAATTTAAGTGCAGTACTAAATCGGCAGCTAGGTCCCCATCATTTTATAGTTGGAATGACTAGATGTAACCCTAAGTTCTATGCTAACAGTTTCTTTTCTCTCACTTCCTTCTTATGGAATTCACTTCTGGTTTCTTGCTGCCAAGTTAACTTTAATCTTCGAAAATTAAAAATGCAATGTCAATCATTATCTTCTATCTTCTTAATTCCGGTTCTCAATCCTTTTTTCTCATATTTTCTCACAGTCAGTATCCAATTATGTCTTAACTTTATTGTCTTCCCTAGGGGGAAATGTGTGACGAAAGATATGACTTACCTCGGAATTCAAAACGAGCGCTATCGTGTCTTGCCTGCAAATTAACAGCAAAAAAGAAATACGGCTGCTATTGAAGACAATTTATGCGTGCGTGCCTATCTCGTCCAAAACGAGACGATATTCGCTCACATGCAAATTTTGGCCGTCTTGGAATGACATAAAAAGCGGCGAGCCAGTAACACTATGAGCGGGGAGTACCCGGCCTTCGGGCTGGGGTCACCAAATTAAGACCGAATAAGACCAGTTTAGACCGGTTTTGAACCTATCCAATGGTGGATAGGTAATGTTTTGATCAGTTCCTGGGCGTACGCGCTCAGGTTCCCCACGTTAAAAAAGACCTTGTGTCACATCTCTCTCAAGTGGGGGAGAAGGGTAAATATTGGAGCGGGGAGTATTTTTTTCGGTTGATTGCGTGTATCAATGTTGTGAATTGACAGTCAGACAAAGAAGAAGTAGGAGCGGCTTAGTTAGTGTCTGTTTCACAACTGTCCTGGGTAACAGCCGAGAAAGAGAAACCTGAAATCTATTTCCTTGTAGCGACCAAAGAAATAAAGAAAAACAGCTGCACTTTTTGACCCCCTCATCATCATTTATATATATATATATATATTTTGCTACAAAACTATTAAAAAACAAGTTGAAGACACCAGGCTTTATGAAATTTGTCCGATCCTTTAACATTATAAATTCCATGCGTATTCAACAGCTTTTCTCGCACTTACCGACTGTGGAATTCCCTTCCACATGATTACTTCCCCGATGGCTACAATCTCCAGGAGTTTAAATGTAAGGTCAATAGACACCTCCTAACACACTAACTCGCATCCATTCTTTCAAACACTCATCCCATCTACCCAACCCTCAGCCTCACTATCCTTACCCATCTTTCATCCTCCTCCTAACATTTCCTATATCTAACCACTCTTTCTCTTTACCTTCCCCTATATAACCCCATGCACAATAGTGGCAGTGGAATGCCTTGCTTGGGGTGAAATGATTAAAAAAAAGATCTTCTTGAATTAATCTTGCGGAGAACTAACGTTCTCTTAATTTCTTTTTGTTTTGTTTTTAAGACGCTCGAATTTCTAACTTTCTCCACAAAATTGGGATGCAAAAATAAAAGAGATTGCCATTGAATTTGCTCTATTACAAATTATGCAACTTTATGTTTTTTTTTATAATGATGTTCAGCCAATAGAAGGCATAAGAGCTACTAGAGGTTGCTGATTACTGAAATAATTTCTTGTGTGAGTGTGAAGAGTAAGCGGCTCAGTTTATGAGGATACGTGGGAAAGGTTTAAAGTAACGCCTAGATATGAACAATTTGAGTTTTGTTTAACGACATATCAACCTCTGTGGGTTATCTAATGCCAAAAAGATGGGGTTTTAAGGTATGTTTTCAATGTTCGGTTATAATGAGAAGGTTGATTTATTTTTATTTTAGAAAACTGAAGATGTCTTCTAGTTTTGTATTAAAAAAGTATTACTGGTAATATTTTTTTCCTTCAAAAATGTCTTGTAGGTAATATTTTTACTTCAAAAATATATAACCCGGATATAAGAGAAACATGATATAAGAGAAATTTTCTCTGGTCCCAAAGTAGAGCCTATGGTAATGTGTATAAAATAAACCAAACCCGTATATAAGAGAACTTTTATCCGGTCCCGACAACTCTCTTATATCAGGGTTACACTGTATTTTTTTAAATTTTTATAAAAGTCTATTTTTATGTATATATTTCTATAAAATTCTATTTTGTGTAAACGGATTTGCGTTTGAGTTTTGTTTAATGGCATATCAATCTCAAGTGGGTTATTTAATGCCAGAAAGGTGGCGTTTTTTAGGTATTTTTTTGAATGTTCAATTTTGTGAAACGGTTGATTTAGTCAGATTATCATGAAATTTTTTTTTGTTTTTATTCTTTTTTATTTTAGAAAACTGAAGATGTCTTCTAGTTTTGTATTCAAAATTTTTTGCTAGGAATAATTTTTTTCTCTTCAAAAGTGTGTCATGGTAATAGATTTTTCTTCAAACATGTATTGTTGGTAACATTTCTCCTTAAAAAATATATATTTTTCTATAAAAGTTTATATATATATATATATATATATATATTTCTATAAAAGTGTTTTATTTATACTTTGATAGTGCTTGAACCCCAGTTTCGGGGTAAACTATTTGCCTATAGCTGGGACCCTAGCAAGTGCTATTACTCCGGGTCAGGGTGAACCTGAGAACAACAATTATGAGGTGGTTCCATGCTACTCACAACCTCCCAATCAGAGGTCTTGTTGCTGGATGCAGTTTACTGTATGATTTTAGTGGTCGCAAAGATAATGGTTACCCCTAAATTTGAACAGGTTAAGATTTTGTGGTCGGAAAAAATAAAGGTTACCCATATATTTGAACAGGTAAATATTTTAGTAATCGAAAAAGATAAAGGTTACCCTAAAATTTGAATTTAGTGATTGCAAAAGATAACGGTTACTCTTATATTTGAACAGATTAAGATTTTAGTGGACGAAAAAGCGTTCGTTTTGAGAGCCGGTTCCACAAATGAGCGGTTCTTGGGAAGAAGCTGTTCGAGTAGAAATTCTCATTAATGAAGGTGTGTCGTTTCAGCGCACAAGCGACGTGGTGGGTTTTAGTGGGATAGTTAGAGTTAGTGGAACTAGGGAATGTAGCTCGTCTGAACATTTGCCATGGAAATAGCGAGAAGCTTACAATGTTTCGTCTGTAGGAAAGAGTTTGTGTTGTGGAGTTGTTGGGGCGAAATCTTCGTCACCAAGTTGTTGTGACCTGTTAGGGCCCGGAAGTAAGACACGGAAACAAGAAGGGTGGTTAAAGCAGTGTATTAGAATAACACGGGCATATATACGATAATAAGTGCTTTTAATCAGCAAATAAAAGTGAAAATCTGAATGCTATAGTTACGCTGCGTCTTGACTGTCTTACAGCTTCGTCCCTGGAAGTCACGCAGGTTATTATTTATTAACGGAGGAAGAGTCAATTTCTATAGATAGGGGACCATAACAGTTTGTAAAGGTGGAAAATAGTTCATTACCCACAATGATGTGGAGGCGCTTTTAGATCATCAAGACTGGAATTGAATTTTCTCACTCTTTATGTTCCTCCTCATTCTTCCTCTCCTCTTACCCCTCCTCATCCTTTCTCTTTCTTCCTCTTCTCCTCTTACTCCTCCTTTCTCTTTCTTCTTCTTCTTCTCCTCTTACTCCTCCTCATCCTTTCTCTTTCTTCCTCTTCTTCTACTCCTCCTTTCTCTTTCTTCCTCTTCTTATTCTCCTCTTACTCCTCCTCATCCTTTCTCTTTCTTCCTATTCTTCTCTTACTCCTCCTTTCTTTCTCTTTCTTCCTCTTCTCCTCTTACTCTTCCTTTCCCTTTTTTCTTCTTCTTCTTCTCCTCTTACCCCTCCTCATCCTTTCTCTTTCTTCCTCTTCTCCTCTTACTCCTCCTTTCTGTTTCTTCTTCTTCTTCTTCTTCTTACTCCTCATCCTTTCTCTTTCTTCCTCTTCTCCTCTTACTCCTCCTTTCTCTTTTTCTTCTCCTCATACTCCTCCTCATCCTTTCTCTTTCTTCCTCTTCTCCTCTTACTCCTCCTTTCTCTTTCTTCCTCTTCTTCTCCTCCTCATCCTTTCTCTTTCTTCCTCTTTTTCGTCTCCTCTTACTCCTCCTCATCCTTTCTCTTCTACTTTTACTCCTCTTACTTTTCCTCCTTTTCTTCTCTTACTTCGCCTTCTTCCTTTTCTTATTTTTGACTACTCCTACACATACACCTTTCTTCTTTTTTATTTTTTCTTCTTATTCCTCCTCCTTCTTCCTCCACTTTTTCTTCTTTTACTTCTCTTCCTTTGTTGTTCTACTACTCTTACTCCTCTTCCTTATTCCGCTTACACTTCCTCCTTTTTTTCTTCTCTTATTTCTCCTCATCTTTTCTCTTCTCCTTCTACTCCTCTTACTCCTCCTTATTCTTCTTACTCTATAACTTTGTTTCTTTTACAACGGTGTTCACCCAATAGAAGGCCCAAGAGTCGCTCTAGGCGGTGGATAACTGAAGGAATTTATTATGTGAGCAAAAAAAGTGAAGGCTGCTCCGTCTCCAATATAACAGCAATACTTGTTCTTCAACTTTTGCATGCCTTATTTTCACAACGAAATTCCAATCACCTGAAGAAGGCCGAAGCGTATAACACCAGAAACGTCGTGAATATGGTGACGACTGTACATATTTATTATGCGCACACTGACATGATATGAAGAATTAGACACCATATTCTACATTGGTATTTAATAAAGAGATGCTAGCTGCTACTAATTGTGCTATAAAATGCTACACAATATTGGTACTTCTCAATGAGCCCATTTCCAGCAGCACTGGGATTCTGGGATTCTGGGATTCTCAGATATCAGGCTTCAAAATAGCGAATTGTTGTTTCATCTGATAGTAAGACAGCATCAGAATCCGAGATGAAAGTTTGAAACGAACCGCGTATGATTCAGCAATTCATTAATGAAAGAAAGGAAACTACCAAGTCATTTCGAATTTGAGCAAAATTCTTTAAAATATTTCGATGCATCACCAAACTGCCAAAATGGCAGAGTTTGAATGAGGCCAAGAACGATAGCGGTTTTTTAACTTCATGGCAAAACAGATTAAAAAATTAAGCACGAAACTATATTTCCCCAAAATATCTACCTCAACGCAAGTTTCCTCACACCAACTTAGTTCAGCACATTAAAACGAAAAGAAATTACTCAAGGAAGATTGTGAAGAGTACCTACTAACTCATTTCTATTTTATAGAATCCCTGGGAGGTAGGAGACTACAGCTGACACCACGCATTGCTACTCTAATTTCCCTACCAAATATTAAATTTTACGGGATAAAGTTACTAACCCCTGACCTTTTTCCTAGACTGGTTAGTTCAGTCAAATCTGTTTCTACTATTTAACCTATAGCTAGGGGTAGAAGAGATCGATTTCATACCTTTCCCATCGGTATTTGCGCTGCAACAATCTTATATTATTAAACTAGAATGACGCAAAGTAAATTGTTCTTTATATTATTTTCATTCTGACTTCTTAAATAATTATGGATATCTGGCTTTTTTTCAAAAGTAATGTTCACAGAATCAAGATAGATGGATGCTGAATGAGGTGCATGATGCTTGGGAAGAGTATTAATCCGTGTCTTCCCTCCAGTTATGTGTTAAATAATAGGACAGATTGGGTTCGATATCCTTGGCTGGCAACCGATCTACCGTAGAAAGCAATGGAAACCTACTGCGGGATAATCTTCTACCCGATTATTCATGTCTCATTCGAGACATGATCGCCCAAAGCGTGTATCACGTATGGCACTTAACTAAGTGACTGATGTGAATGTAACACTAGGCAAAATCCTATGAGGATAAAGAGAATAGACAGCAACTGACTTGTTTTAAAGTTGCTTCAATTGTAGCGCCCAGGGAAGCATCCACGTGGGAGACTATTCCACACAGTAGAAATTCTTGGGGACTGATTGATTTTTTTTACGGCTTGTCAACTTTTGGGGGAAAATCTTCTATCCAGTCAGTCATGATCGCCCAAGTGTGTATCACGGATGGAATTTAACTGACTGACTGAATAGTTAGAAAGACAATTAAAAGTTTCTACTGTGCATGAAGTGGGGGATCATTTTTCTATTGTCATGAAGTAATAAACTAATCCCCCATAAGTACTACTTATTAATATAATAATATGATTTACCAGACTACCGCAGAAAGTAATGGCAACCTCCTGCGGGTTAATCTTCTACCCAGTCAGCCATATCTCGAAAGAGACATGATCGCCCAAGCGTGTATCACGTATAGAATTTAACTGACTGACTGACAACATAATGGATAAAAATAGAGAATTTTATAAAGTGTTTTTTTTTCGAAGACTTAGAATGAGAAAAACAAATTCACGGATTTGAACAAAAATAAACAGAATGACGTCAAAATCTACGTAAACGTTTGATTTTTCAATAGTTATTCTTAGTTTAACTTGTAACTAATATAAATATAGGTAGACGAAAGCCAATACCGATAAGATAACGAAGATCAAAAAGCACTGCCTGAGGCCCCAATCAGGTTTTTCTTCTCTGGAGGTTCGTGAGTATTACGGACGGTACCTTTTTTTTAATCGTATCACCCCAAGCAAAGCAGTCACGCCACTGATGTGCAGCGGGGTGGGTGCTACATAAGAGTCAACAAATTAGATAGGAGGAGAGTAAAGAGAAAGACGAATCAGTTAAGGATGTGATGGTAGTTGCAAAGGTGAAGAGAAAGGAAAAGATATACAGGGTGGAGTAGAAAGAACTAGAGTGAAGTGGTTAAGAGATGGGTATTGACATTGCATTTAAATTCCTAGAGGTTGTAGCCGTCAGGAAAGCAAGAATATGGAAGCAAGTTCCACAGGCGGGAAGTGCAAGAAAAGAAGCTGCCGGAGTAGAATTGTCGTCTGCGTTTGGTTGATCTAACTGTGAATGGATGGGACCCAGTTGACAGTCTGGTTGCACGAGTAAACACCTGTTGCAGGGGCACCAGTGACTTAAGTTCGTTGGAGTAGAAGCCATGGAAGTATTTATAGAACAGACAGAAGGAAGCCACATCCCGTCGGTGAGAAAGTGGCTGGAGTCGAGCCGCCAAGTCGGTACCTATATCATTACTGATTCTCCTTTGGAGCCTGTCAAGAACACTGAGATCAACAGCGGGTGCGCCTGACCATATATGACAACAGTATTCCATGCACGGACGGATGATTGATTCTTGGCAAACATTAAAATCTTTAAACTCGCATGTTATAAACTGAGTAATGACGTGTTTCGAAATTTTCATCCGCAACAAGTGGTATGCGGCGTCATGTTTGTGATCAAATGAAATGTAATTTTCATCGTTAAATGATTCCAGATAAAACTCTCTCGGTCATGACCTTTTAGTTTTAGGTTTCATTTTTGTCTTTGCTATTCGGAAGATTCAAGACAATCCCACTGGGTGTTTCTTTTGTGCAGAATTGTCGCATTCAAAATGAGGCTTACTCACAGGAGAGACATTAATTACTGATAAATACAGATTTCAGAAAACATTATCAAAGAAACTGCTATTTGATATCGTTCAGTTTATTCTATTATATCGGGATCTTTACCTATTCCTATATGTGGCAATTGGAACATGAGGCTTAATTGTCACTATGATTATGTATATACTAGCAGTATAGCCCGGCGTTGCTCGGGTGTAATGAAAGCTTTAAAACTAATCCATGGTCCTGGAGCTCAGACTCTTTGGACATTGGCACGAAAGACTAAAAACAATAGTTGTTTTCAGTTAAAGCGAAACCGTAGACTGAAAGAAAAATGAATGGATGGAAGTCAAATTTTGATTTTCTGGTATCCATATCAAATATGTCTTTTTCGTCGTAAACTGAATTTTGAAGGCTAAATAAGTCCTCTGAGTAAATGGTATCATGGCTGAGACTAAGAACTACAATTATACCTACTTAGAGCCAAACCCGAAGCAAAAACTAAAATAAAAGGGCTGAAAAAAATACAGACATACAGGCAAATAAACAGACACACACACAAACATCTTGCCTTTTATATATTATCGATTTTCTGCACTATTGTAAGAATTGCAACCTTGAACCTTCTGAATATCGTTTCTTATGTCTTTGTTTATGAGTGTATGAAATTTGATTAAAATCGGACCACTCCTTCTATAACCCGATTTTTTCGATTATCAATTTTCGATATTTATCGGAGGTACCTCGACACAAAACCTAGCTAAGAACACTCGCAGACGCTTATAGTACAACTGTGTAAATTTTCAAGAAAATCAGTTCAGCCGTTTCGGAGTCTATAGGTAACGGACACACACACACACACACACACAGAGACACATACAGACACACAAAGTTCCATTTATGAATAAGTTTATATATATATATATATATATATATATATATATATATATTCATTTACGCGCAAATACCCTTGGGAAAAGCATGAATAACAGAATAGATCAAGGCCTTATAGCTTTGGCCTGCAGCCAGTATATGGGAAACAAAAATGGATTCAAACCAGCCAAGAGAGGTTTGACAAAGGGCTGATGGGCTTATAGTAGCCAACGACCAGCATTCAAGTAGGGGATAAAAAATTATTCGGAAAAAAAATGCCAGTAACAATCTGATATACGACAAAGAGTGCACGAGTAGAGGACTTGACGCTATAATGGAGAGAGTGTGTACTGCTCTGAACAGTCAACTGGACATTTTAATTTATTTGTGCAGGTTGTTCAGTAAAATACTTATAATTTACTCAGCTCGCACCCTCAGGAAATTCATTCATTCAATCAATCTAGGTACCTCGGCGTGGTGTAATGGTTAACAAGCTCGTCTCGCTAGAATCATTATAACTTCGATCCTCACTGGGTACCCCCTAATTTCGGCCGTGTGTCACCTCTAAGCTACGCTTAGAAAATGAACTTCCTCTAGGTTTGGGGGTTGGGCGCAGGGCTGACAACCCTAACCCATAAAAAGAAAAAAAAAACAGTTTGTTACGGAAAGAGCAAAAACTCTGCCCCACACACCATTAGGAGTAACAGAAAAGTTTATTTTATATATATATATATATATATATATATATATATTTTTTTTTTTTTTTTTTTTAATCATTTCACCCTGAGCAAGGCGGAAACGCCACTGATGTGCAGGGGGTTACATAAATGTATAAAGATTAATTAGAAAAGAGTGAGGAGTACAAGCTAGTTAGAAAGGAACAATAGAAAGCTGAGAAAGCAGGTGCGATGACAGATACATAGGAGGAGAGAAAGGGAAGGTTATACAGGGGAGGGGAGAGAGCTAGAGACCAGTGGTTAGTAGATGAGTATTAACTTTGCATTTAAATTTCTGGAGGTTGTAGCCGTCAGGAAAGCAAGAATACGGGAGTGAGTTCCACAGGCGGGAAGTGCGAGAGAGGAAGCTGCAGGAGTAGAATTGTCGTCTGCATTTGGCTAACCTGACTGTGAATGGGTGGGACCCAGTTGCCAGTCTGGTTGCACGGGTAAACACCTGTTGAGGAGGCATCAGTGACTTAAGCTCATCCGAGCAGAAGCCATGAAAGTATTTATAGAAGAGACAGAGGGAGGCCACATTTCGACGATGGGAAAGTGGCTGCAGTCGAGTCGCCAGATCAGTACCTATCACATTACAGACTCTCCTATGGAGCTTGTCAAGAACACTGAGGAGAACGGCAGGGGCACCTGACCATAAATGGCAGCAGTACTCCATGCACGGACGGATGGTTGACTTGTATATATATATATATATATATATATATATATATATATATATATACACTCGTAGACCTGCAATGTTTTAGAAGTATGGAAATAAAGTATGCAACACACTTAATACAAATGAAAGTGAAGAACTGCTTAGAAAAATCGGATTACATGAATGTTTCAAAAGCGATAGAAACGAATGTAAGAATTACTGTCTTTCATAAAGAATTTATTAAAAGAGAAGCCACCACCCGCCTCTATTCCAAAGAGAAAATTAACAGTTATGAATCAGCATACATAGAGCAGGAAAATAAAATATTCTTATCAAAAAGCTTGTTTTCTGAAAAAGCAGTTAGGCATAATCCTACATTTTCATATTTTCAAATTAAACTTTAGTCTTAAGTTTCATTTAATTCTGAAAATTACTTATTCTATTAACCTTAAGTTATTTATTTTCTATTTTATTTTCCTCTTTCCCTGTTATATTGACGAAAACTTGCCCAGTGACGAACTATCCGATGGATAAACTGATTGATGACGAATCTTCCTATGACAAAATGACCGACGCAACTGACCGGCAGCTAAATATACTATCGAAAGCTTGCCCAAAGATTAACTGCCCGATTTATAAACTGACCGACGATGAAGTGTCCTATCGACAAGTAAATGATAACGAATTGTCCAGTCGATCAAATGACCGGCGACAAACTATCCTATAAACTGACCTACGACGAATTGTCCTATCGACAAAGATAACGAATTGTCCAGTCGACAAAATGACCGGCGACGAACTATCCAATAAATAAACTGACCGATGATGAATTGCCCTATCGACAAATTAAATGATAACGAATTGTCCAGTTGGCAAAATGACCAGCAAAGAACTATCCGATAGATAAAATTGACCGATGACGAATTGTCCTATCGAAAAAATGACCGGCATAGAACTATCTGACAGATAAACTGACCGACAACAAATTGTCCTATCGACAAAGTAAATGATAACGAATTGTCCAGTCAACAAAACTGACCTCCAACGAACTATCCGATAAACTAACCGACGACGAATTGTCCAGTCGACATCTATTGAACAGGTGAAGAGGCTCATCCCTTGTTTCCTGTTTAGGATGCGGTTTCCGGTTTTCTCTTTTCCAATCTTTTCACTCTTTTCCTTTATTATTATTATTTTTTTTTCTTCAATTAGAGTAGATAGACTAAACTATCGCCCGGTTCACACTCCACCCACATCTATTTAACAGGTGAAGGGGCTCATCCCTTGTTTCCTGTTTGGGATGTGGTTTCCGGCTTTCTCTTTTCCATTCTTTTTACCCTTACGTAGCCCCCTGCGCATCAGTGGCGTTACCGCCTTGCTTGGGGTGATATGATTAAAAAAAAAAAAAAAAAAAAGAAGATAAACTGACCGATGATGAATTGTCCTATCGATAAAGTAAATGATAAGGAACTAACTCAATGCAAAAGTGTTTTTTCTCCCCTTAGACTGTGGACATATTGATGCACTGGTTAAATATACTTTTTAACATTTGTACAGAGGAAAGCTACCACACAACATCCCCCACATTGCTTCGAAGTTAAAAAGGATCCGGCGTAGTCGTTTCAGAATCTACTAAGTTAAGCGACACTTTGAAAAATATGTATCAGCATTTGAAATATCTATCTAATCTGAGTGATATAAAACAAAGAAAAGATCGCTTGACTGTCGTATAATATCTCATCTTCTCTAGAGCAGTGTAGATTGGACAATTCCCTCACAGGTGTAAAAGAGATCTGAAACGAACAGCTGTTATACAGATGGATACTGAGAATTTCTTGAACAGAATATGTGAGCAATAAAAAAGTTTTGGGAAGAATAAAAACTATAAAGAAACAATCAGAAAGAATTAGTCAACGTTTTAGGGACATATAAGAAAAGGGGGCTTGAATAATTTAACTTTGCAAACGAAGGAGAAGGAGCGTTTGCTTTTTATAACCTTTCAGCATGTTGCCATAGTACTCTCCATTGTTGGCATGTCCCTTTTGAAGATAATTGATAAACCTTTTCCATCCCCCAAAAATTGAGACCAGTACCTTCCTTGCAGATGAAATAACCTTAGCCTTTTTTCTAACATGTGAGAAAGGGTGTTTCCACTGCGTGAATTGCCTCCTTGTCTCTGGCTCAACGTGATGACAAACACTCAGGTTAGGAAATGTTCATGGAAATCAGATGAATCTGCCTCAGACAACGTTGTGATAGAATCAGCCTGGTGCACTATTTGTCTGAAGGCGTGGTACCCACCGAACAGAGACTTTAGTCAGGTCAAGTTCATTTTACAGATATTCTTAACTCTCTCACAGGATAAACTAATGACACTGGCTGTTTGATTCATAGTCAATCACCTGTCATCTATAGTGGGGGTATCTATTCTTTTCCCGTTTGTAGTGGGGGTAGTTGTATATTGTCGAAGATGAACGGAATTTGGCCTTGTTGTAGATAGCCCACTATAAGTATTAAAATGATTATAAAACCAAGAAAAGCAAATTGAGTTGAAAAATAACATTTTATATACACACATATCAATTAATGTTTTTACAATTGAAGTAATACTTGAAATATAGATCCAACGGAGGTTGAAATGTTCATGGCAATAAAATGCTGAAAGAGAATTAATGCTTAGGTATGTGGGAAACACTATGAGTAAGGAATGTCTTTGATGTAGTCGCTCCTTATGTAAGTAAGTAGTTTTTGAGGCAGGGAAGAAGGAAAGAGGTAAGGGAGGCGAGCGTAGTAAGCCACTTGACTTTCGGTCAAGGGAGATACTAATTACTCTCTTCTCCTCGAGTCGGTCTGCCTGTCGATGCTTTCTGTATCCACCTTTTATATCTTCTTTTAGAATCACAGCAGCTCATTTGGGATTTCACACTTGTATTTGATTCCGGGCTTTCCATTGGCCGATAAATAAAATTCGCGTAGGCTCGCGAACTGGAAATTTAATATTTGATTAATTTTTAGTTTTCAACCGGAAGATCTGTGTGTAGCCGGCGGCGCACGGACGACTTTTGGTCATTTGCTTTATGGTCGTGAACGTGCTAACATCCGGTCCATCGCTTTTGCTCGGTATCACCACACATCCATTACTATGCTGAGCACATGAATGTTTTCCACCGTCGTAGTAATTGCAGGGCTTTCTGACCTTGGCTCACTTTCAAAACTCTCACCTCCTGCCCATTTTTGCACTGATCATAAAACTTGAGTATCATCTAATGAAGCAACCATCTTTATCTATATTTTTGAGTTGAGTATTTACAGTATTTATATTATTCGAACAATTGTCCTCATTTTGTTGCTATTTGTACGACGTTTCGGCCGCTGAACGCTCCGGTATTCTTCAGGTGCTATTAATTTCGAGCCGAACCCTTTATTACAATCACTGGGGTATAAAATTCTTATTTTTTGCCTAGAGCTTCTTCTGGTAATCATGAGTTATCTCCCTCTAACCCGGGCTATCTGTCCTTAAGGACACATGGCCTAGTGGATATAGACGTTAGTTAGTTCCTGTGACTTGACCTAAAGAATTTTTGTTCATTACCAGGCTACAGAAGTGGTGAACAAGTAACTTACAGGGTTGGAGGGAGATAACTCATGACAATCAGAAGAGGCTCTAGGCAAGGAATAAGAATGATATACCCCATTGATTGTAATAAAAAATTCAGTTCTAAATTCCTAGCTCATGAAGAAGGCCGGAGCGTACAACGGCCGAAGCGTCGTACAAATAGCAACAAAGATGAGAACAATAGTCCGAATAATGTAAATACTGTAAAGCAACCATGTCAACACGAATGTCCTTGGGTGCTAAAATCCCTTTTCTGTAGGTATTTGATGCCACAACGATGACAAATTTTGTCCATTTTCAAGAGAACTAGTTACTTTGAAGTTGTCTTTGAAAAGTCAGATGTCAGTTTACATGGCGGGGTGGTGGGGACAATGCAGTCTTTGATAAGAAGTTTTGAAACTAATTCATGAAAGATTTCACAGCTATAGCATCACTTCATAGTCAGTCTATAGACATTTCAGCTCGCCTTCGTAAAAACTAAAAAAGAGCTTCAGCTAACAACCAGAAAGAAGCAATTACATCTTCAGGGATACATTATGAGAAAAAAGGGTTGGAATATTTATTTTTCACACGATATAATGAAGACAAAATAATCAGCGAGTTTGAGAAAATGACTGGTAGAACAATGACAAAGCGATAAAGTATATTTTGACCATAAAAAGACAGCATGGAAAGCACCCCCCCCACACACACACTTCTTTTATGTGCTGTGTCCCTTCAGGACGTTGTCAATCAGAGCGCTCCAAAAGTTCTTTTTAACAGTCAATACATGTTGGCTTTTTGTTATCTAAAACCCTGTTTCACCATCCATTTACACAAGCTCGCTATATAGTTTATGCATTGTTTTCCTCTGTATCGTTTATCTTCAGCTCGTCCCGTGAATATCAAATTTTCCAAGCTCCGTTTCCTCATCATGGGCCCAAGAAATTTCAACTATCTCTTCCTAAGCAGAAGTATCATTTTGTTTCCATTTTCTCTAAAACAATCGTTGGCTGCATATTAGGCCTATAGCATTCTCAGTATGAAACCAAATTTCTGTTGATTCAAGTCTTTTCTTCATATATGTTTTTTTAATCATATCACCCCGAGCAAGGCGGTAACGCCACTGATGCGCAGGGGGCTCCGTAAGAGTGAAAAGACTGGAAAAGAGGAAGCCGGAAACCACATCCTAAACAGGGAACAAGAGATGAGCCTCTTCACCTGTTCAAATAGACGTGAGTAGAGTATGAACCGAGCGATAGTTTAGTCTATCTACTCCAATTGAAAAAAAAAAAAAAGAAAAGAGTGAAAAGATTGAAAAAGAGAAAGCCGGAAACCGCATCCTAAACAGGGAACAAGGGATGAGCCTCTTCACCTGTACAGTAGACGTGGGTGGAGTGTGAACCGGACGATAGTTTAGTCTATCTACTCCAAGTGAAAAAAAAAAAGAAAGGAGTGAAAAGATATGGAAAAGAGAAAGCCGGAAACCACATCCTAAACAGGGAACAAGGAATGAGCCTCTTCACCTGTTCAATACACGTGGGTGAAGTGTGAACCGGGCGATAGTTTGGTCTATCCACTCCAATATGTAATAAGACTATCCATCATCATGCTATATAAGAAAACTGATATTGCATAACAGTTTAGAAACTTATTTTTTTCTAACGAATTAGAAAACGAACAGTGAAATAAAAAGAAAAAAATCTACAGATTCAGTCGTGATAAAAATGCAGTAAATATTTTAAAATATTGTTCTCCATTTTGGTAAATTTTCAAAAAAAAATAAACAATGGCAAAACAAGTTATAAAACAAAGACTAATTATCAAATGGTCGTGTTTACAATTAGAGAACAATGTCATTTATATTTATGGTTAATTTCTAAAAAAAAATATAATCGTCCCCAATAAAATATGTTAAAAAGTATGAAGAAATCTACCTCATTTGTTTACAGCATTAGATATCATTGTTATGCTGACATGCTGTCGCCATGTTGATGAATCATTCTAGTAACATGTTGTCATTTTAAGAACTAAATTGATGGCGGCTTCGACTATTTGTTTTTAATCATTTTCACCCCGATAATTAATCATTTTTACTCCCAATAATACAACGAGGCATTACGGTGTTACGGGAAGTGAAAGAGAATAATAAGAACACTAAAAGAGGAAACATGAAAATAAAGGCTGATAAAAGAACATTGATTAGGAAGATAAAATTGCCGTTGAAGTTGCGTCCACAGGAGAGAAGGGCGAGAAAAACTGTTAGAATAGAAGTGACAGTTGCATATTGCATATGCATATTGCATATTGCTAGTTCAACAGTAAAACAGCGAGACTTTGTTGCCAATCTAGTAGCACTAAGGCACGAGAGGCTGAGAGTGAAAGAAATGAGAAAACGTTAGTGAGTAAATTGAGTTTTTTTTTATAACGGCATATCAACCTCTGTGGGTTATTTAATGCTAAAAAGGTGGGATTTTAAGGTATTTATTAATGTTTAGTTATAGTGAGAAGGTTGATTTAGGGGGTCTTAACCTTTTGAGTTTTGTTTAACGGCATATAAAATATCTAGTAGCACTAAGGCACGAGAGGTTGCTGAGAGTGAAAGAAATGAGAAAACGTTAGTGAGTAAATTGAGCTTTTTTTTTTTATAACGGCATATCAACCTCTGTGGGTTATTTAATGCTAAAAAGGTGGGATTTTAAGGTATTTATTAATGTTTAGTTATAGTGAGAAGGTTGATTTAGGGGGTCTTAACCTTTTGAGTTTTGTTTAACGGCATATAAAATATCTAGTAGCACTAAGGCACGAGAGGCTGAGAGTGAAAGAAATGAGAAAACGTTAGTGAGTAAATTGAGCTTTTTTTTTTATAACGGCATATCAACCTTTGTGGGTTATTTAATGCTAAAAAGGTGGGATTTTAAGGTATTTATTAATGTTTAGTTATAGTGAGAAGGTTGATTTAGGGGGTCTTAACCTTTTGAGTTTTGTTTAACGGCATGTCAACACCTCTGTGGGTTATTTAATGCTAAAAAGGTGGGATTTTAAGGTATTTATTAATGTTTAGTTATAGTGAAAAGGTTGATTTAGGGGGTCTAATCTTATGAGTTTGAGTTTTGTTTAACGGCATGTCAACCTCTGTTGGTTATTTAACGCCAAAAAAGTGGTGTTTTAAGGTATTGTTTTATGTTTAGTTATAGTGAGAAGGTTGATTTAGGGGTCTTACTTTCTAACCTTTTGATATTGAGTTTTGTTTAAGGGCATATGAACCTCTGTGGGTTATTTAATGCCAATATGTGGGGTTTTAAGGTATTTTTTTTAATGTTTCGTTATGGTGAGAAGGTTGATTTAGTCAGATTTTAATGAAAATATTTTGTTTTTATTCTTTTTTATTTTAGAAAAGTAAAAATGTATTCTAGTTTTACTGAGAATAATATTTTCCGTCAAAAATGTGTTATAATTTTTTTTCTAATAATGTATTGTTGGGAATATTTTCCTTCAAAAACGTATATCTTTCTATTAAAGTATTTTTATGTATATGTTTCTATAAAAGAGAATTTTTATACTTTCATAGTGTTTTCACCCCAGTTTGGGGGTTAACTATTTGCCCATAGCTGGGACCTTAACAGGTACTACCACTCGGGGTCAGGGTGAACCTGAGAACAACAGCAATTAAGAGGTGGTTCCATGCTCCTCACAACCTCCTAATCAGAGGTCTTGCTGCCAGATGCAGTTTACCGTCATGCCCAGGACCGTTAGTGAGTAGAAAGGACAATAAAAGAACAGATTCCAGAATGACAAAAGATAGATTCATGTTACATTTAAACTTTTTTTTAGATTGTAGCTTTC
Organism: Ascarosepion bandense; assembly: GCA_037127315.1. NCBI lineage: Eukaryota > Metazoa > Mollusca > Cephalopoda > Sepiida > Sepiidae > Ascarosepion > Ascarosepion bandense. The sequence goes on along the minus strand of JBBBDQ010001148.1, from coordinate 4,253,813 downwards.
AAGAAAACAGGAAACCGGAAGAGAGTTCCACAGTCGAGTAGATGGAGAGTTTGAATTTGAATTTTGTTTAACAGCATATTAACTTCTGTGGTTTATTTAATGCCCAAAAGGTGGGTTTTAATGGTATTTTTTAATGTTAGGTTATCGTGAGAAGATTGATTAGTCAGATTTTGATGAAAGGTTTTTTAATAGTTTTTGTTTTTTTAGATAACTGAAGATGTCTTCTAGTTTTGTATTTAAAAATGTATTGTTCGTAATAATTTTTTCCTTCAAAAATGTATTGTGCGTGATATTTTTTCTCCAAAAACGTATTTTTTTCTATAAAAGTGTATTTTTATACTTTCATACTGTTTTTACCCCCGTTTGAGATTAACTATTTGCCTATAGCTGGGACCCTAACAGGTGCTACCACTCCGGGTCAAGGTGGACCTGGAAAAAACAGCAATTAAGAGGTTCTTCCATGCTTCTCACAACCTTCCAATTACAGGCCTTGCTGCTGGATGCAGTTTACTGGCATGTCCAGGACCAGAGTAGTTAGAGAGAAGAAACCATTAGAATAAAACTTACTGTTACATATAGCTTTTTCAGGAATAAAATGGGGACACCAAACTTATCAGTTAGTTAAGTTCCAGATGTGATACACGCTTGGGTGATCATGTCTCTTTCAATCCATGGCTGACAAGGCAGAGAATTTTCTTGTAGTAGGTTGCCAGTTCTTTCTGCGGTCTTTACTTTCCATTCGCGATAGAGTGCAAAATCGTCTCACGTCCTTGTGGATGATAAACTATTTTCCATTCTACAACCTCTTTTCTCACAAATGGATCAAAAATTTTTCAGAGGAATTACATTCCTTAATTCTAGCATTGCATTCACATACGCGCAAATACCCTTGGGAACGGCATGAATCCGTCGTTTCTCCTTCCAGATATGGGTTAAATTGTTTTTTTAATCATTTTACCCCAAACAAGGCATTCCACTACCACTATTGCGCATGGGGTTACATAGGGGAAGGAGAAGAGAAGGAGCGGTCAGATATAGAAAATGTCATAGCAACGGAAAATGTCATAGCATCGGATTTAGCAATGGATTCGATATAGTCATTCCACTTGAGGTCCGCTGAATGTGTGAGACCAAGGAGGCGTAGTGTTTTACTCTCTGGGAGGCAAGCCTGGTCCATGCTAATGGTAGGTAGGTGCGATTGTCTATGATGGTTAATTGATAGCAGCTTCGTTTTAGAAGCATTAAAATTTACGAGCCATTTCTTACCCCAGGCCACTACGGATTGGAGGTCCTTTTCAAGCTCGGCTGCAAGGTTAGCTTTGTCGCCCACACCAGATTTTTGATCAAGGCGAGAGTAAACTGTGGTAGCAGGACAGATTAGGTTCTATAGCCTTGGTTAACAACTAGTCTACCACAGAAAGTAATCGCAACATACTGCAGGAAAATATTCAATCATGTCTCTTTCGAGACATGATTGCCCAAGCTTTAATCGCGTGTGGTACTCAACTGACTGAGGAGAAAAATGCTGTGATAAACTAGAGTTCAAATTGATGTTTAAATCTTTTACAGTGCATTCCCCCCAACTGAAACACGGGAGATAATGACAAGAATATCTAGACAGAAAAAGAATCTCCTGTGTGACGATAATCCTCACTTGAAAAGATCGACAGAAAAAAAAAAGAGGAAGGGAAAAATGGACGAGAAAAAAAATGAAAAGTAAATTTCTAAATATCAAAGAAAAAGAAAAAAATCAAGAACAAAGGAATAATTAATGCTTTGAGAAAACAAATCTACTTTGAATCTTTATAGACAATATAGCGAACCGTGAAGAAAGAAAAATATCATATAAGCGAAAGTAAAATAAAAGATATCCTAACATTATTTGGATTGATGTCTTAATCTTTGTTGTCATGTTTACGAAGTTTCAGCCGTTGTACGCAGCGACCTTCTTCAGGTGCTAGCAATTTTGAACCGAACCCTTTATATCGATCACTGGGGTATATCATTCTCATTCCATGTGCGATGCTACTTCCGGATACCATCTCCCTTTAACTCAACTCTAAGTTATTTGCTCACCATTGCTGTAGGTAAGTATTGAACTCTCAATTTTTAGAACAAGTCACTAGAACTAACTGCTCATTACTTAGATGGGTGACCGCTTGGGAATACCAGGTGCTGTAAGCGTTTAGTGACAGATGTGCGTTGTGGTGCAGTGGATATCGGCTCGGAAAGAGAAATCGGTAAGCCGAGTTCGAATTCCAGTTGAATACCCTGCATTCACTTAAGCACGGGTACTCTTGGGAAATATATTAATCCGTCCCTTCCCTCCAGTTATAGGTTAAATAACAAGAGTAGAACTTGGGGACCCTGCCCTTAAAAACAAATCCCAATGCATCTTGATACTCGAAAAGAAAAATGTATTACTAGACACAAAACTTCTATAAAAAACCACAATAAACTGTTGAAAGAAAAAGGTAGTACCAGCAATAAATAAATAAAGTTGAGTTGGCAATAAATGACCCGCCGAGGTTGATTTGCCATAAAAACAAAACAACCAAAACAACAGGAAACTGCATACCTCCCTAACAGAAAATTGTATGCCTGCTATGGTTTAACAGTAACATACGACAGCATACTTACAGATTTTCTCTTCTCATCGATTAGAAACCTCCTGAGAAGAGAGTCACATTTGATAATCACTATAATCTTTGACTGTTTCAAATCTATGATTAACTGTTATTTTGCCTGCATGAACCCATCGGTATCACTTTGTAACCATTTTAGACTCATAAAACACAACATAGTAACCCTCTACCTTAATTCATACTTTTCTAAAGCTAATTTGTGCATAATTGAATGTAAAGAACCCAATTGGAATTCAAAATCCGGTACCCGATTTCTTATTCTGGGTCTCTATGTGGTTTTACAGAAGGATGCTGAGGATACCATAGATAGAGCACGTGTGCAACGATGAGGCATTGGAAAGGATGCAAGCGAGAAAAAAAAACTGATAATAAATATCAGGAAAAGACAAATAAGGTTCCTGGGATACGTAATGAGGAAGGAAGGCCTGGAGAACTTGATACTCACAGGTCGGATAAAGGGAAGAAAGAACAGGGGAAAGCAGTGTGAGATGTACTTGTTAGGTCTAAGCAAATGGTTGACAGAGACCGGGGCTTGGAAGAGATACCAAGAGAAAAATTATTGAGAGCAACAAGAGACAGAGCCAAGTGAAAGTCCATAATCGCCTACGTCCTGAAGTGACATGGCCCATGAAGAAGAATTCATTACCCTACTGTGCATCCATGTATGTGTAGATTAGTCAGTCAAGTGCCATACGTGAAACACGCTTGGGCGATCATGTCTCTTTTGAGACATGACTCACTGGGCAGAAGATTATCTCGCAGTAGGTTGCCATTGCTTTCTGTGGTAGACTGGTTGTTAGCCAAGGCTATAGAATCCAATCTGTCCTGCTATTCAACCCATAACTGGAGGGAAGAGACGGATTAATACCTTTCCCAAGGGTATTTGTGCGTAAGTGAATGCAACGGATTCAACTGGAATTCGAACTCGGTTCCCCGATTTCTCGTTCCGAGCCGATATCCACTGCACTATAACATGTGTAGATACGTGCCTTTATATCGTACAAAAGCAACAGCTGTAAACTTTAGCATCCATTGATTAATCACCTGTTACACATTAAATTACAATCTGAATGAATAAATAATCTTCTAATCAGTTCAAAATATCAACGAAAAGTCATTAGTTCCATGGATATTTTCCGTAGTATCGTCTGTAAATGTTGTATCAACC